>JAVXUL010164724.1:0-13153 GCA_035590515.1 Trichilia minutiflora | reverse complement strand
ATTGTTGTGATTATTATAGATTATTAGATGTATATACATAGATACATACATATATACATACATACATACATACATACATACATACATATATACATATATATATATATATATATGTTGACTGTAACTACAGGGTAATAACTTAGGGCGAATCTAGGTAGAAGCCGTCTAGGTGATAGGGGGATTGTGATCAATGATCTATGGGATGTTGCTATACTCACCTGTGAATTGTATCAAGGATAATCATGGATGTCAGCACGTGATTATTCGAGATTAGCGTCAGTAGTGAGCTGATTTTTAAAATAAATCATGCATTATTTTATTTCTACCATTTTAAAGTAAATTTTTATAAATTTCATCATATTTTAAATTGCATAAAAACCCATTGATAATCTCGGGATTGCTCAGGGTTAAAATAATTGTCAAGAAGGGTGATTAGTTCAAGAATTTTATCGTAGATCTTGTTTTCAAAACTTGACAAAGAATTTTAAATGAAATTCTTATATGGCTTTTCTACTCATTTATTTAAAAGGCTAAAATGATTTATTTTAAGAAATTTTAATTTTCAAAGAATATATCTTTATTTTAATGATTTAGCTCACTCACGAAGTATACTCCCCTATATTTATTTCCCTCACTTTTCAATTTCAAGTAAATCAAGTTAGCGCAACGACTTCGCGTGGTGGTGATTTCAGTAGTTTTAAGAAGATTAAAGTATATTTCTAACTTGACTCACATCTGGTTAATCCGAGTCCACTGAGATTACATAAACCTTTTATGTATTATTGTATTGATCTTTTTCAAACTTGTAGATTGACTTAGTAAGTTTAAAGTTTTGTATAATTATAATTTAGAGTTTTCTTTATTTATGAAAGTTACTTAATGATTTATAAATTTCATTATTATTATTTACTTGAGGCATATATATATATATATATATATATTCTAAATTCTATTAATTGATGGGTTATAAATTGATTTAAATATTTTGAAGTGATTAAGATTGAATTGAGAAATTATAAAGTTTGGGTTATTGAGAATAAAATTTTGGATATTGAAAGTTTGTGATGACTGTCACGTGTACGGCCCATGGGTCAGGGCTTGACATCATATGAGTACTACAAAATTAAATTTTTTTAAGTATAAAATATTATAATTTTTCAATAATTTAAATATAAATATTTAAATTATTGTTATTTAATTTTTAAAAATAAAATAAAATTTTTATGTATTTAAATTATAAAATAAAAATAAATTCATAAATTTTTATAAATATAAAAAATATTTTAAACTTAATTTTAATTTTAAAAAATTAAGTTATAATCTTTATAATATTAAGTATTATATATTAAATTATTGAAATCATAAATTAAATTTAAAATATTTTTAAAATTTTTAATTAATTTAATTTAAGATTTTATATGATAAAAATTAAGAATTTATATGATAAAAGTATATAACTTTGATATTATTGAAAGAGTTTTGTCACTTTCTTAAATTATAGAAAGTATTTATTATAAATATTTTAATAAAAAAGTAAGTGATATTTTAAAAAATTATAGAAGGTGTGTTATAAATTTTTTGATAGAAAAATAAATTTTATTTCAAAAAAATATAGAGAGATATTCCTTATTTTCCCATTTTGATATAACCATATCTCAATGTGATTGTTTGTAGCACAATGTAATTTTTATCATAACAATCTTAAAATTTATCGTAGTTTAGAACTATAGTTTCACATTTTATTATATATTATGTCACATTTTAATATATATTGTATCATGTATATTAAAATTTTCAACTTTTTTCTTATTTATTTTAAATTTTAGGTGTATAGATATTATTGCACATACTCAATAACAAATTAATGATCAATCATTAAACTTTTTATCCCTCAACATAATACTTATCATAGTATAAGAATGTAGTGTTCCATTTTAATACATGTTATATTACAATGAGATATCACTATTTTTAAAATAGTCACATGAAAATATCCCAAAAATATTTTATAATACTAGTGTACTTATATATTTTTATTTTGATATTTGATACATATAGCTTTTACACACTGTAACATTTGTAACTTAAAAGCCATTGCACTACCATAACATACACAACCTTAAGATCATTCATGCAAAAGTTATTTTAAAAGGTCAAAACTCTAATTCGTTAAAAGAGGTAGAAACAGTAGCTGAATAGAGAATTTAGTAAAACCTACCATTCAAAATGAATGGCAGACTGGTATCATTATCCGTCAACAAACAACCAGTCAAACTCATCTTCCAATCTATCCTGTATGTAGTATCCATTCTCCTTTCTTTCTCTTCATTTAAACACAATCTAGAATCCATTCTCCTTTCTTCTTCTTGATTCAAACACAATACCAGCAATTATATCAACAGATCATTCACAGGTTTCGAGTGAAAGAATTTTCGGACTCACATATCAGGTATGATCCTAGAGACACAAATTTCTTCTCCAAACTTGTTTGATTCCAAGGACTTATATATTACATATGCGTTTCATCATAATATCTTAACTTATGGGAAAATTTGATCCAGAACACAAAAAGGATTTATCAGCCTTTGCATGAAACTAGGATCGGGGGCTCGTTGTTCAATTCATACTTCAACAGACAACAGGTAGGTTTATTGATCTAGTTCCCGGAATTTGTTTTGACATTTTTCTATGCAAAGAGGATTGCCAATTAATTATCTAGAATGTATCGCAACCTCTCATATCAATTGGTCACAAAATTCATCAACAAGGACAATAACAACTCATCACAAGTACACACTCACTTATCCAAATCAAAAAATAAAATCTCTTAAAAAAGAAGACATACACGAAACAATTCTTACCCTTTTTTTTCATAGAACATTGTTTGCCACTGTGAAAACAAATGAAACGAAGAAGAAAAAAAAGAAACACCTACTTCTACTTCAGCTGGAATACAAATCAAAGATCACGAAGACAAAATCCTTAGTCATTTTGTTTCAACAGATCTGCGAGCACCCCTGACACAAATTAACATTTTAGAATCCACGAGAATTAGATTGTAACTCCAACTTGTGCATCTTTTGGTCTCCCCTCTTGCATCTTCACATCTGGGTGTATTAGCAGTAATCCTTTTATCTAGGTTTGCATTCTGTTATGTTTGTTCCCAGTCCTTTCAGCGTATAGGATGATATTGAGTGATACCACGTTTTGGGGGCAACTTCCTCAAAATGAATAGAACCAATGAGGAAGGTAATATCTCTACCAACTGAAAAAGTGAAGGGGGATTAAGGTTATAAATATTGGAGTAAAAGTCATAGTGTAAACGGTAAGAATGGAGATATTTATTGTAAAGTATTTGAGCAGACACTACATGTAGAAGCTACATTAACTTGAAAATATGCCATCTTTATTGATCAACAAGTCCATGTCATTAGCCACGTACCCTTGTTTTTTCACATCAAAGACAATAAAATTTCTTGTCACAAACTCGCATTTATAACCATGACAGAAGAAGAGAGCATTTGTGCCTCAAACTAATATCAACATATCAAAAAGTAGAGGGACAAACTGGAGGCAGTGAACAAAAGGCAACCCTTTCGCTTTACCATTCAGTGTGCAAGTGGCAAAACGTTAAACAAAGAACCCTTGTCCACCTGAGATTTAATATGGAAACATGCCACAAAATTTTCCCTTGATAACCTAACCATGACGATCACGTTACAAACAGACACTGAAACTTACCAGGTAATATATGAAGTTTAGAATTGGATGATCCAAAACATCAAGGTCCGCAGCTTTGTCAAATGCATTGAAGCACATCTACAGCAAACAAAAATGACAATAAGAGCTACAGTTAGATGAAACAGGAAACAGACATAACAATACAATGAACTTCTGCCAAAGTAACATGGACATGAATCCACAACCACGGATGCTGCTACTCAATGATAAGCTTATAATTAACCACAATTAATCATTATTTAGTTGTTTGAAGGCATGAAGCTCACCTAATGTTAAGCATTAATAGTGCAATGAGATGAGGAGTATAAAGAACTCACCATAACACATCTGATAAGGAAACATGTGAAACATATGGTGGTGACATAACCAACCTGCTCAAGCACAAAAGTAAATCTTATAATTGAACTTTGTAAAACGTATTCAGAAAACACAAGAATAAGATCAAATACTGGAATAATAATTACCTCTTGCAGCTTCTTACGCCGACCTTTGGATTCGACAGGGAAGCGCTGCAACATTAAGAATAACCTGCACCAAGACAGTGCAATTACAAAACATCAGGTGATTGCCCATCCCTTCACCAAAAAGGGAGGAGAAAGGCACATGCCAAACTACATTATATGCCGCATTCATCAAACAATAGCCTCATCTCATCATCATAACCAGGTAATGATACCATAGGATAGAATTGAAATTAAAAAAAATACACGACAAAGAATGATAGAAAAAAATTATACTCCTGCCAATTTTCTTGATTAATATGTTAAATGACTGAAGCAACTGATCTAATCTTAGCCACTGCACAGGCAACACCATCCCTGGTGCAAATGTTCAGGCCAAAACCTGATTAATAGAGTAAGATAAACACTATATTTATACTATATTGATAATAACGATTAGAGGCATCACACATCATCTGTTATTGTCAAAACATGCTAGCCGTTGAAGCAAACTAAAGGTTGATGTCTATCGTCAATAATCCCACTGAAATTTGGAATTCATCATTACATCAACAGGACCACTCACTAAAATGTAGGATGTGAATTCTTCATGGAACCAGCAAATATATTATAAGCTTATTACTATTTCATTGGAAGCACAATACTTTCTTCGGGCACCAGTCATCACACATGGATCTTGATTGGACGGGTTAGGTTATTTGACAATCAAGTAGTAAGACAATAAGGTAATAAAATTTCACTCATCAATTAGGTAGGACCATAATCTAGTCAAAATTAATTTTTCTCCTTGGTAAATAGGCGTGTAATTTATGTAAATAAACTTAAGTGATGCTTAGATGTTGTGCTCATGGATGATCATTCAATAAGTACCAATAGGTCTGCATAATTTCTATGTTTCTTTTGGGACGTGAAGACAATTCTGCTTTAACACTATTATTACATGCAAACCATACAATTTATGAGGCATCTCCCTTATCAACAAAATTAAGATTACATGGGTGGAAGAAACGGATATAATATAGATATGTACATTCAACTTTGAGAAAGGGTGAGAGCGAGTAATTTGCTGACTAAGAGCTACAGGCAGACGAGACATCATGCATAAGAAACTAGGTTAATTATGATAATTCTTCAGGAAAAGCAACCGTGTCTGAGAAAAAATGGTTTTGAAGTGCTAAAAAAAATGGAATGAAATTAAGCCTGCTCATTGATAACATTTCAAACTTTATCAAAAGTGTATTCATGTAACATAGAACTCAATTGCCAAAGATGCAAGTACCTACATAGCATGCTGTGCCCATATTGCACCGATTTCAGTTTTATGATTTAAATAAATTTAGAAGACACAAAAATGCAACATCATTACCTTCCACCATAAAGTAAGAACCCAAGGGCAGCAAACAAGGATACACCTGCAGACATATATATTTATATATATATTCAGCAGTTCATCAACATAAAAACAAATATGATTTATAGAGTTTCAGTGAAGAAATTACCAGCAAAGAACATTTTAGATACGATCATCACAACGGAGATAGGCTTCCACCATAACACCAACCACAAAACAATCTAAGATCAATTTGGCCAAAGAAAGAAGAATATTAACCACAAAATCAAGAACAATCATATTAAGAAACATTTATTTTACAAATTGCATTAATATTCTATCACCGGGTAATAGAGCCCGGAATTTGTCACAAATTCTGAAACCATAACCTTACAATCTAAAACCTTAAATATATCTTGTATACAATATACTTATACCCTTAGGTAGCAAAGGAAACCAGTATGAAAATGCAAATTCTTATATTGCTGTGTGATAACAACAAATTCACAAATTCTGAAACCATAACCTTACAATCCAAAACCTTAAATATATCTTGTATTCATCATACTTATACCCTTAGGTAGCAAAGGAAACCAGTATGAAAATGCAAATTCTTATATTACTGTGTGATAACAACATTTTGGAAAGTGGTTGATAAAGAAATAGCTACTACAACAGTGCAACCCGGAGAAACCAAAGACAAGGGCTGCAATAATTTGAAGATGTGACTCAGCAAAATAAACAGCTAGCATCATAGCAGCTTATGTTAGAATAATAAAAAAGGAAAATAAGAAAGAATCTATGAAAAGGACCGTTACGAAGATTGATTTAACCAATAAACTCTGCTTATCATTCTAGGAAAAATGATCCTCACAAATTCGCTACACCATCGATCAGTGTATTTCAAGGAAGGGGAAGGACTACCCCTTGTTGCCTCAGGCACTCACTGAGGAAGAAAAGGCAGAAAGTAACGATGTTTATAACTGCAAAGATATTTGGCCCCACTCCACAAATTAAAAACTCCTCATTAAAAAAGCTTAAATATAGAAGTATAAATACATCCGTGTTAATGCAAGGATTATATAGAAGAAATATATTTATAAATATTAATTTATTATACAAATAAATGTATAAAATGTATTCATGTCAACTTAAAAGAAAAATCAAATATCTTGTTGGCTCAATACAAAATAAAACAATAATTAAGTTAGACTAGATTAAAACACACTATATACCATACACAGAATATTTTTTATTAGCGAAATATTTTAACGTAAATATAGTAAAATATATCTCCTGATTAATATTGTACCCCAATACAACATAATAATGCATGAACGAAACGAAGATAACAACGAATTTGAATCAGATAACACTCCCGTCCAATGTCAATATCCATGATTCATAGATGATGACTTGAAGGGTATAAAAAGAGATGGTATTGTAGAGAGAGAAGCAGAGTTGTTCTAGTAGTAGATGTTAACAGCTTTATGAAGCGTACTTATATATGTGACGTAAATATACACCACCTCTAGAGCAGAGTTTAAATGTTGGATTAACACTGTGTGGCACTGTTACTCCCATGACCCATATCACCCACTAGACCATCTCTCTCTTTTAGCAAGCGTGATAATTTAATGAATTACAATAAAAAACAAAACAGATCATTCTTTCTTCAAATGGCAAGAAAGCAAAAAGGAGAAGAATGAATTTAGAAAGGTATAATTTAAGTTTTGGCAAAACAACAAATAAGGACACAGTTGATCATTTGTAACAGTTAGGTCTTTGGTACTAGCTCTTAATTCGTTTTAAATAGGTCCCTATCCATTACAAATAACCACAGTGTCAACTTATTTGTTGTTTTGCCAAAACTCAGGCTTTTATCAGTTAATATCCAAGTTGAGGAAAAAAAGCAAGGATGCTTATTGCTATGCAAATTTCTTAGTGATTCGTTGACAAGAGAGAAAAGCAAAGAATAGAGAAAGACATTCAAAATTAAAAGAGAGCACCAATGGCATTGCATTAGGAAGATGAAAAAAGAAAAGGAAAAGAAAAAACAAACACCTAAAATGTAAAACATACAAGAACACTAAGAAAGATGTACAACTACAAACAAGGAAACTAGACTTGCAAATGGGCAAAGAAATAAGATTAAGAAATAAAGGAAAGACCAAGAAATATTTGTACATGTTCGGGAGAAAGGGGACAATAGAGAGGAAGGAAAGCAACTCTATGATTATATTCATATCCATCAGTAGAGCTTAATTAAATTATTCATATGTATACAAAGGAATAAAGTATGTTTAATCATAGTATAAAATGGGAGAGAGGTTAATTAATCATACTATAACAAAATAGAAGGATTAGATAGAAAAGCAAGAGTGAGTAGAAAATTTGCTCCACCCATGGGTGTAGCCTGGTGGTGATGTGTTGAGTCTGGGATGTGTGATTTGAGCGCACGTCCTGAGTTCGATTTTAATCAGTCACTCGTGATTTAAGTAAGATACCTGGGCGGTGATATGCTCAGTTAGTATCTCCTTGGAGATTAGTCGGGCGAAGTCTGTCGATTGGGGCAAAGCCCGAATACTCCGAGTTATAAAAAAAAAAAGAGTAGAAAATTTGCAAAAAAGAAAAAGAGCCATAAAGAAAATAAAGAAAAGGTATAGGATTTTATTTCGTTAATATATGTTTGTAAATGGTACAAACTATTTTGGAAAAGCCAATGACCAAGCAAACTATTTCAGAATAAATGTCAAATGTAAGAAATAAAATCCTTAAAATGGAAAATAAACTCATAGATAACCAATGACCAAGCAAACTTTTTCCCAAAGGGGCCTTGTATCATATAAGATACTTCATAACCTCTATAGTTAAGGAAAATTTGATAATGTGTTTCACTATTAATAATGAGAATTAAGCTCCGAATCATTAACTGAAAAAGCAGCTTTACATATTCCTCAATTAGATGAAGTGGCAATTGGACAACTTATGAGAGTTTTTGGTTCCCAACAGATATTTACGTTACACTAATGACCTCCAAATAAATAAGATAAAAGGAAGAAAGAAAATTAGAAGATGGACTTAAAAATTACATGGCAAGCTTTTAAACATTACGTAAGAGGTAGAAATATAACAAAGAAGAACACAAGGAAATGACAGAGAGTTGGTATGACAGGTGAGAGAGGAAAATGAAGATCACAGAGATTGTCCAAATACTAACTATATAAACATATATACAAATATATACAAATATATATATATATATATATATATATCATTTATAACCTAATATCACATTGACAAATGGTGGGATGACACATTGCAGTAAAAGGCCTCTAAATTACTCAAATGAACACCATAAAAGTCAGGATAACATAGTTTAAGGTGTCATTGGCAAAAAAATCTATGGTCCTAGAATTTACAAATTTGTTTTCCCACTTTTCTAGAAAAATTCGCTCAATCAAATTCCACAGTTTCTGTATGTCATACCATTTAAAAAAGGGTTGATTCATCAAAAACAAAGGATCCAATAAGAAGCATGCCACAACATCTTTGCAGTCACAAAATCCACAGATATTCATTCCTTTAACTTTCTCTAAGCTTCCTACTTTTCCATTTCTAACAGCCGACCTGTCCAAAATAGGTCCTACTTGATTTTTAGGTCCTAATCAATCAATGCTCTAAAATCCCAATTCATGTACAAATTTTAGAACTTGCATTTAATTAGTACAACCTTTACTCATCATATTACCCCAGCCTCTCCACCTCATCATACCGCAATTCCTTAATTCCCCAACCAATGATATTGAGTAATGAAAGCATCTGTTTCCATTGTCATTAATGTCCTCTTGATTCAAGGATAAAAAGAAAAGAATGTAATAAATCACATACTCAAAATCCATCTTGCACAAAAAGGAATATATGCTTTACACAAAAGCATCGCTGAAATTATTACACTGTTTATGAATTCACTAAATTCTTTGACGTCTAAATTACTGTTTAAGGATAGTGTTTCACTCGTCAAAACTTGCCATCCACTCTCTTCAATAAATGTCCACAATAATTTGCTAATTGCTAAATTAGAAAAATAAGAAAGATAAGCTAAAAGCAATTTAGTGTTATTTGCATGACACAAGATTGGCCGCCACGTAGAAGAAATGAATCCAACTCAAATCTTTCCTCTTGCTTGGATTTAGACTGAAACAGTGAAATAGAAATTTCACCTGAATAATATACACCACTGCATTAATAGTAAAGAATCTCGGTCTCAGTCCATCAGTAGACACTGCTCGTGCCTGTTTAACATACATCTCAGAGTTACAATTGAGTTATAACTAATTCAAAAAGATAACAATCTATCCATATATAATCAAACAAAACCTAAATGAAATCCTAACCTGATAGTAAATCTCAGCCCAGAATAAAACCAGAAGAGCATATGTTGTGAAGAAAGCAAGACTTGGCATATCGAGCAAAATATGTTGGAGAATCTAAGTAAAGCAATCGATCAAGATTGAAATCAAAATAAAGATAAACAAAACCAATAACAAATAATAATAACATTCCAATGTTAAATACGAACATCTGGTTGTAGCTTCTGAACATCCCGTCGAAAAAGAAAAACGAAACATCGAACTGCAAAGAAAAGAAAAAAAATAAAAGTTAACAAAAATGAAAATAAACTAAAAACCAAAAACGGAAATATTTAAGATACAGACCCCCGTTCACCAGAAAATTAAGAAAATGAAAGACCTTCTGCGTGGTCCAACCATACTCTGGAACTCTTAATTGTATTCGAATCAGTTGAACCTAAATACAATAATTTAACATAAAACCATTAATGTAACCAAAAAAGCTTAAACTGCCCTATTACTAATCTTTAAATTTTGCTTCTCTTCAATTCAATTCAATTCAAACCCAACATAAATTTCAGGGTACAACATAAATATATCAGCATGCGAAATCAGAAAATCTTAACCCTAGAAAACATTAACCGCCCTCCTTACTTAAACCGTAAATTTTTCTTCTCTTCTATTCAATTAAACTGAAAACCCAAATTTTGAACAGAAAAATAAGAAGGGTTTTGGAGGTTACCAGAGCTACGGCGGCCACGAGAACGTAGAGCGCGGCGAGGACATGGAAGATACGATCCTGCCAAAGGGGCGATTCATTAACTACTTCCCACCAATTGGATGCCTCTTTCATCTCATAAGCAGCAATGAACGGAACATCCATCTACCTCAAAATCAATTTCTCCTTCAATCGAATTTAAGTTTTTCCCTAATTTCTATTTTTTTAATTGTTTTTGGATAATAATGAAAACCCAGTTTCCACTTTTCAATTAAGATTGAAATTTTCCCATCGGCCGGTGAAAGGATTAAGTAAGAGAAGTGATTGAAGAGGATTTCTGTTCAAGCTTAGCCTCCAAGGGGGGAACCGGTTGGGTCTATCCTTTGGAAGATGGAGGCAGGGGGCCGGGCGTCTATCGTACGCGGCTCTTCTGTTCCACATTTACACTCGCCCTTATTATAAAAACTAATTTTGTTGAATTATAGACACAAATTTTAATAAAATTATAAAAATTCAATCAGTTGATTTGTAATAATTTAAATTATTTATTTTTAATTAAAAATAATATTTGAGCTATTGATGTATTATTATAATATAATACTAACGGGTTAATTTTTACATAATTTAAAATTTAAATATTAAACAATAAGTTAGATATTTAATATAATTTATAATTTATTTATTATTAAATAATTACGCGTGTCATAATTTTTATTTATTATAAAAGTTGAACATAATGGGAGTTGGAAAAAGGAGCGTGTAAAAAGCGCGTGATATCCAGCGTTGATATTCTTTTTCTTTGGAATTCTGATCATTACAAAGCACCACCTCATCCTCACGTGCATGCGAGTCAAACTCAAACTCAAACTCAACTTCACGCGCTCTTGTCTTCTTGATTCTTGAATGTTGTTCTTGCCCTTGGATATCGTTGGCCTCATTAAAATAGTTTGCTTCGAAGTAACAACATAACCCATCAAGCCGTCTTCATGTAACGTTTAACTGAAATTTGTATCAATTTTGTGTTTCTCAATTATCATTTTTTTTTTAAATTTATTTACATTATTTTGCTCAATATTTTTCCAATCTTCCTATATTAATTTAAAATGGAAAATGTTTCTATAATAACTATTTTAATTTTTTATTATAATATATAATAAGTATTTTATTGTGTTTTTATAAGACATTAAGATCATATACATTTTTAAAATTTAACTAAATAAACATTAAAATTGGATTGTTTTCAAATCTTAAGAGTGATCTAAATTTATTAATTTAATTTGTGAATTGAGACAAACATATTTAACTTTCAAAATAATTATAATTAAAAGTATCGTTATAATTGTGATAAAAAATAAAAAAAAATATTTAAACTAACAAATTTTATTATTTTTTAAAATCTTAAGAATAAATATATTTTTTTTTCTTTTTATAAATTTAAAATTATTAGAAATGAATAATAAAATTGAAAATTATTATAAAAGAATTAAGAAAAGTAAAAAAAATCTATTATTATTTTTTAATCATGTTTCCCTCCTAACTAATTATTAAAAAAATTAAGATAAAAATAATTAAAATTAAGTGAAAGATAACAATGCTTTATAAGTATCCAAAACTTGTAACATTAGTGGTTTTTTTTTCTATTTTATTATATAATTATTTTTTTACTACGGAAAAAATTTATGAAAGATGATTTCAATAAAATTATTCAATAAAAATATAATATGTTTTTATAAATTCTCTCTTATCATTATTATCAATACATAACTTATTGATTTCAAATAAAAATATATATGTAATAAAAATTAATTAGATGAACATAACATAATGACATGGTACACTCGTCTTACTCAAATTTTTTTTTAATAATTGATTAATATAGAGTGGACTAAATTATATATAATAAAATATAAACTCAAAACTCCATCATTAAACCAACTAAAACTACATTCGATAGAAAATAAAAGTATTATATTAAATATTGATTTAAATTAAAGAACATAATATCTAATAAACTAAATTACGTTAATTAAATAAATAAATATTAATTAATATAATTTTATATTTTAAATATTTTATGGGGAAATTTTGAATACATCTCAAATATTTTACAATGATAAAATAATACATGAAATAGTACAAAAATATATTATAAAGTAAAAAATAAAACAAGAGCAAGCCGTTTCTAATAACAACATTTTACTTTGAAATGTGTAGATAAAATAGGTTATATCATAAAATTAAATAAAAAAATATATAGTAATACCAAAAAATAAATACCTTTAAAAGTCTTTGATCAATCATTGATTTTGCTCTTTAATAAAAAAAGAAAGGTTATTTGGTAATATATTATGTCATGTTCTGATTCGTGGATTTCACATATGACAATCATCACAAACTTTCAATATACACTTAATTATGTAAGTCTATATGGTACAACATAAGAGGGAGGTGAATTTGATTTTTAAAGCTTTTTAGAGTTTAAAAGAAATTTTTGTGTAGAAGATAGTAATGAAATAATGACAAAGATGAACTTTATACAGTACTAATATAA
>JAVXUL010164703.1:0-13153 GCA_035590515.1 Trichilia minutiflora | reverse complement strand
CTAGAGTGGTGCAGGGAGGAGGCCACCTAGGTGAGTGGAGACTGCATAGGTGGACTGCTATATGATTATGATGGGATCGTTCACCTATGAGTCTCGTCGAGTTAGTTGCGGATGTCACCCCGTGACGACTCGAGGCAAACGTCAGTGGCGGGCATCTTTTCTAATAAATTGCATATTTTATGATCATTTGCATTCTAAACCTGTTTTCTTAAATAGCATGTTTTCCTGTATACAAAACCCACTGACGGACTCGGAACGCCCTTAGCCAGGGTGGTTACCGGGTACAGAGCTAGCCCAATGATTTTATGCTATGATTTGGAAACTTGATTGAAAAATGTGCGTGATTACGTTATTTCAGTTATTTATGGGTTTTTTGTTCACTCACTGAATATATTCCCGTATACTCACCCCCTCACTTCTCAGTTTCAGGAAACGCGCTAGGTTGAGATCCAGTGGTGGTGATTGTTTCGAATTGAAGGCTCAGGTATAGCCAGATTGACTCACCTGATAGAGTCTTTAGTCCACTAGTAGCTATTATGTTTTTATTTGTTTATGGATATTTGTCGAATGAGAAACAGATTTGTAACGAACATTTTTATATTTGTTTTGGAGCGTATTGACTCCTTGGATTTTATTCTGGATGAATGTTTTATCTATACTATGTATTCTGAATATATTTTACAGTGCTTATGATCATATATAAATACATTCTGAGTTTGGGTGTTAGATTGATTGGGTATTGGAAGTGTTTTGGAAATCAGGATTTTGTGAATGCCTTACAGGCCTACAAGGGGTATTCGGTATGTTTGAGTGCACCCTGAAAGTCTGTTTCGTCTATCACAGGTGGGCCCCACAGTTTGGGGTGTGACAGAAAAGTTGGTATCAGAGCTTTTGGTTCAAAAATGGTTTTGAGAACACCCAAACTTGATTTTGAAACTATGATTTGAATATTTTCGATTGATTTATTGTTTTTGAAAATCCAGTGGACTAGGTGAGTCG
The DNA here is from genome assembly GCA_035590515.1 of Trichilia minutiflora. NCBI lineage: Eukaryota > Viridiplantae > Streptophyta > Magnoliopsida > Sapindales > Meliaceae > Trichilia > Trichilia minutiflora. The sequence goes on along the minus strand of JAVXUL010164703.1, from coordinate 12,154 downwards.
AGTCAAGCATCACCACCATGTTAAGTGTATGTTGTTAAACTTCTGTGTTCTTTTGTAGTTATGTCTTCGAGACCTAGGCGAGGTCGTGGTAGACCTCGAAGGGAGGTAGTGCCTGATGTCGATGAAGAGGCTAAGTTGTATATGTCTCAGCTAGAACCCGAAGAACAGTATGAACCTCCTCCATCTCAGTATCAACAACCGGGTATGGGAATGCCTCCGAACATGACCCCAGAGCAGTGGATGGCTTTTATGACCTACTGGAATGCTCAAGCTGCTGAAGCATCCGGTTCAGCTCCAAAATTGTCGTCCAAGCTGCTTAAAGAAGTGCGACAGTTGGAAAGTGTGCCTTTTGGGGGCACTACAGATGCGGCAGAAGCCAACAGGTGGTTCAAAAAGTGTACATGATCATATATACATACATTCGAAGTTTGAGTGTTAGATTGATTGGTTATTGGAAGTGTTGTGGAAATCAGAATTTTGTGAATGCCTTACAGGCCTACAGGGGGTATTCAGTGTGTTTGAGTTCACCCTGAAGGTCTGCGACGTCTGTTACAGGTGGGCCCCACGATTTGGGGTGTGACATTATCATAAATGAGAACTCTATCTCTTTTATACCTTTCGCACTGGTGTGCTCACTCACTTGAATGGTCACTGCCTTATTCCATCCCAAGCTACTTAACTTTATAATTATAGTTTTGACCCTCATAGTCATGGCCTCCTAGGCCTCAATATATATAAATCAAATCAAATCATATCCAAAACAATAAATATATATGCAGCAATAATCAAATCTGAAGATAATATAATTTTTCATATACAGACCAATCATTGAATTATCATTTGACTTCCAAAGTCTCAAACATCATAGAAAATTAGTCACAGGTCATTTATTTATAAAACATAATCATAAGTATATGTTGAATGATTTTAGAATATATCAATATAGTTCAAAAAATCATTTATAATAATTTAAAACCAATAAATAAAGTTTTCACTCACAATATAGGAAAAATGAATATTCCCTAATCAATCCTCACTCCTCGGCACTTTTTGAGCATTCCTCGCACAAGCGTCATTGCCTAAACACGAATATACACATATTTTCATTATTTTCACAGTTAATATGATAAATAAAATCTGCTTATAAAATGATCATACTCGTATTCTACTTTTCTTAGTCGATACTATTGAGACTTCATATTCAGCTAAACTATTTCTTAAACATCAAACCCATTAATTTCATATTTACCCAAATCAATTTATAATTCGTTATTCTATTTATTTATAGTAAACCCTAGTTATGAAGACGTATCAAATTTTAAGATTTAAACTTAAATCAGAGTTTAAAAGTTATCCCAAACTCAAATATAACTTAGAAAACTAAGTTTCTTATCGGTTATATGAAACCCAAACGGTTAGAGCTCTAACTGACCTTTCAAGCTTGTATCTTACTCAATCTCGTACATGTAAGTCTAATATGAATTAGAAATGTTACTAGGGTTTAGTTTGGGTAAAAAATGAAGATTAATCGATGAAATACATGAAAAATGAGGATAGATTGGTCAGATTATAAAGAGAGAAAAGAGAAAGAGATGGATGATAAGAGAAAAAAAGAAAGTAGTGAAAATGAAGGATTTCTGCATTGAATCCCCATTTTATAGTGCCCAGTATAATCATCAATTTGTTCTTCATGGATAAAAGGAGAAAATTTTAAAAATGGATAAAATAGGCTTTTCATATAGTAGATATTTTGTTTTTCCTTGTCAAAATACTATCAGTATATGTAAATCTGTAGAAAATATCGATATTTTTCCTTGAAGGTATCGATATATTCTATTTTAGGGTTTAAGGTATCGATATTTTTCTTGTAAATATCGATAATTTTTTACGATTTAGATGTATCGTACTTTTCGTAAATAAGTATGGATACTAAGACCAAGAGTATTAATACTTTTAGCTGTAGGTATTGATATCTCCTTTTAATGTATTGATTCACTCAACTCTAACTTACAAATATCGATATTTTTCTCAAAAATTTCTATACTTTTTTACGTTAAACTTCATCGCCACCTCTCTTGTAATTTCGCATGTTTCGTGAAAAAGTACCGATACTCAACTCCTAAGTATCAATACTTTTTTACGTTAAATTTTGTCTCCGTCTTTCCTGTAGTATCGTGCATTGTATGAAAATGTACTGATACTCAGCTCATAAGTATCGATATTTTCTTTAGTCACAAATATATATTAATATATTTTCTTTCAGTATCAATACTTTAACCTTACTATTTTGAAAAATATCATTTCAGTATACTTGGAAAGAAAATTAATTTTTAATTTTATTTAAGTCATTGAGTTTATAACTTCAAAATTTAATCTTAACTAAATCAAATACTTGAAATAATTACTAAATCTCAATAGTATGTCGATAATCTAATAATTATACACATGCACGCACAAAATTACCATATAAAATGATCATATTCCCCTTAATTTTTAAGTACGAGACTCACATATAAAATTTAATCTCACTTTAAAATTGAAGTTATTGTAAGATAAAACTTAAAAATAATAAATATTAATAAAGAAAAAAGAACTCCATAAAAAATTAATATTATCAACAACATTGCTTTTAAAATTAAGTAAATTTTATCCACTAATAATAGATCCACCATACATGTCACGTGCAATATTTGTTAAGGGAGAATGACTAATAACTCTTTATAATTTTCTGAAATGACATTTATTTTTTATAAAAAAAATGTAATAAAAATCTCTTATAATTTTTTTAAAATATTACTTTTTTTTATCAAAATATTTGTTATAAATACCCTCTATAAAGTGAAGTGACAAAAATTTTCCTAATTAAAGATAAAAATACATACTTTTATCATATAAATACTTGATTTTAATTATATAAATCTCTTATTTTTATTATATAATTAAATCAAAATAATTAAATTTTTTATTTTATATTCATAAAAATTTATGAGCTTATTTTTATTTCATAATTTAAATTTATAAAAATTTTATCATATTTTTATTTTTAAAAATTAAATAATTAATTTAAAATTTTTATTTAAATTATTGAATTAATTTATAATTTTATATTGATAAACACTTTTTTAAAAAAATTATTAAATATAAATATAAAATTATAAATTAATTTTTTATTTTATAATACTTTACACTAAAAAAATTTATAGTTTAGTTTCTAAAAATTAAATTTAAAATTTTTTATTGTATATTCATAAAAATTTATGAATTTATTTTTATTTTATAATTTAAAATTAAATTTAATTTATAATCTTATATTTATATTTAATAATTTTTTTAAAAATTTCTTATAAATATAAAATTATAAATTAATTTTTTAAAGTATAAAATATTATAGTTGTTCAATAATTTAAATAAAAATATTTAAATTATTTTTATTTAATTATTAGAAATAAAAATAAAATAAAATAAAATTTTTATAAATTAAAATTATAAAATAAAAATAAATTTATAAATTTTTATGAATATAAAATAAAATATTTTTAAATTTAGTTTTAAAAAAATAAATTATAAGTTATTTTAGTGTAAAGTATTATAAAATAAAAAATTAATTTATAATTTTATATTTACATTTGATAATTTTTTTAAAAGTGTTTCTGAATATAAAATTATAAATTAAATTTTTTTATAGTATAAAGTATTATAGTTATTCAATATAAAGTATTATAGTCATTCAATATTTAAATATTTTATTTAAATTATTATTATTTAATTTTTAGAAATAAAAGTAAAATAAAATATTTATAAATTTATAAAATTTTATGAATATAAAATAAAAATATTTTAAAATTTATTTATATACTTTTTTAGTGTAAAGTATTAAATTTATAAATTAAATTGAAAATATTTTTTTTTAAATTTTATTTATTTTAATTTAAGAGTTCATATAATAAAAATTTATGAGATAAGTGGTATTTCAAAAAATCGATTTTCTAACAGATAATAAATATTATTTAAAAATTTGAAAAGTATATTTGTCATTCTTCTGTTTGTCAAACTAAAAACCTTCTAACGACAATGAATCTATCCACAAAACAAACTTCATCTGCATCGAAGCTGTTAGACATTGGAAAAGAAAATTAAACACACAACTTTAAACAAAGGAGGGAAGGTATGATCAGAACACCCAGAAGAAGTTTTATTTACACCAATTGAATCAGGATACAAGATATAATCAACTTCCGAAAATAAGTTTTCCAATATCACCTCTGTCACTCTGTGTAGCTCAAGAAGAAAACTCTCTCTCAGAATTTGTCAACAAAACCATGCAACAGACTCCTCTACTCAGTGATATTGTAGTGATTTTATGCATTACAAGTTATCTGTACAACAACAAATATACATATCAAAGAATTATGAAATGAACAAGGTTATGAAAGCAAGTCTGATTCGCATTATAGCAAGCACAACACAAATGGTATTCATGCCCTTTTTAGGATTACATATATATGTGAACACAATGGTCTGTAAAATTATGACATACTACCATTACATAAGCTACATAACACTGGGAACATATGAATCTTGACTTAAGTAATGTGGAGAATATTGAACCTACAAAATCTACAATGGCACATGCACAATACTCCAGGAGATGCAGGCTCATATATATGGATAGATATATATGAATAGATAGATAGATATATAAATTGAGTGTGATTCAATTTATACACAAAGACTGCATTAATCCATTGCATTTAAATGAATAGATAGATAGATAGATAGATAGATAGATAGAAAACAAACCTTTTTCATACACTAAAGAATTGTATTACACGTGTAATGGACACTAACTCAAATTAATACAAAATCAAATTACAAAATATTAATTTGCATCAGCAGGCATTTTGGCAGAGGAGGGCACTGCTCCCTGTTTCATGCATCCACAGTAATGGTTGATTCTCCTGCATTACATTGACTCCTTTTCTGAATTCCTGATGCAGCTGCTGCTACTTCAAATGAACCACAAAAACTCTCCCTTGAAGAAGAATTTCTACAATCTTCTAAACATTTTGAACACAGTAAAGAACTTCTACACTCAGAAACTGCATATGGAAAAGACAATTCACCATCAGAACAGCATTCCCCCTTCCACTTTCTGAAGATTTCTTCGTTTAATCCTTGTACAAATGGATGATTGTCCAACAACATCTCAGCTGTCAATCGGAACATAGGTAACCTTAAAAAACACTGGTGCAAAAAATCTTTTCCTTCTTCCGAAATCCAGGAGGGAATATCGGGAACTGATTGCTCCTTGCCAATCTTATGCAAAAGATCTTCAATGCTGTTCGCTCTCCAAGCTGGCCTTCCTGTAAGCATCTCAAAAACCACACAACCCAAAGCCCAGATGTCAGAAGGAGGTTCCTGTATATGCTCATTCACTGCTTCCGGTGCCAAATATAATGGAGTCCCCCTCCAACCAGGAGCCAACGTTTGTCCCTTACTCTGTTTTGCTCTCTTTGCCAACCCCAAATCACTGATTTTTGCCATGAATTTACCACCTTCAATTGGTACCAGAAGGATATTATCTGGTTTCAAATCACAGTGAACATACCCACGATTATGAGTATGAGAAAGCCCTTCAAGAATACACTTGGTGAAATGCCTTACATCTTCTTCAGCCAACCCGCGTCCATTAGATTTTTGAATCACATCCCCTAGTGTTCCCCCAGAAGCATACTCCAATAGCAGGTTGTAAGCCGTAGCTCCATCTTGACTCATCGTGATTTCTTCTCCATAACACTCAAGAACAAAAGGACAACCATAAAGATCGTCAAGAATCTCCTTCTCTTTCTGGAGGGAATTAGATGCATAAACCTCGGTGGATTTAACAGCTATTACTGGCGGGAAAAGGGTTTCAAACTTCGGTTCCTTCCAAGTCGCCATGAATACTGATCCAAAACTTCCTTTGCCAAGGATCGGACCTCTAAACCAAGAAAAGCCATGGCTATCCATGATTCCTTCGTCTTCTATACCTTCTTGTTGATTGATTTTCAAGAGAAAAAAATAAAACGAAAGAGAATGAGGTTACGTAGGTCTCTGCCTCACACCTTGGGAGTACGCGGTTTTTTGCTTATGCTATTGTAGCCGTTTTTGCTCTGACTCTTAAGGATAAGAACCAAATAAAAATAAATCAGAATAGAATTTTAGTAGGTTTTTTCTCTTAGTGTTACTGTTACATTCGCGCTCGTTCTAACGGCTATCTACCCAATAATCCTCCCCTTTTTTAAAAACAATCATATAAACATAATAAAATTTTCCCAAAATATTAATTAATATTATTAATCATTTCAGCAGTTTCCTACAAAATCATTTTAAAAACGAAAATACATATAAAAATTTAAAATCTTAATCTTTAAAAATAATCCTATAAAAAAGTTTTGACTTATTAACATAATCAATTCAATAATATTTATCACCTACTTACTTATAATAATAATAATAATAATAATAATTTTATTTCAAAACAATCAATAAATGAAAAATTTTGTCTTTAATTAATTAAAAAAGTTTTATTAGAATTATTCTAGTGTCTGCCTTCATCATAAATTAATGTTTCATTTAAAAATTTTAATTTTTTTAATTAATTAAGAATAAAATTTTTAAATGAAATTTTAATTTCATGATGGAGGCATACGTCGGAATAGTTCTAATATTTTTATTTTAATTAATTAAGGATTTTTAATCATTGAATGTTATGACATAAAATTATTATTATATAAATATGAATAATTAAGTGATAAATATTAATGAATTGATTTGTTAGTAAGCCAAAAATTTTTTATAAGATTATATTTGAAAAATAAAATTTTAAATTTTTATATGTATTTTTTATTTTAAAACACCTTTTGTAGGAGATTGATAATAATTAAGAATATAAATTAATATTTTGGGAAAATTTTATTATGTTTGCATAATTTTTCTTAAGAGGAGGAGTCCGTTTATAGCAGTTAGAACGAGCGCAAACATAAACCTGCTAAGAGCAAAAACCGACTAAAATTCTATTCTTATTTATTTGCTTTTGTCTATTGTGGATGCACGAAGCTTCCCCTCCCCGCAAATGAAAGATCATGTGCTTTGTAAATGGAGTTTGGCATTCAGCGAGCTAGCTGTGAGAGAAACCTAATACATCTAGTGTTACCATATGTAGATCCATTCTTTATTAATGTATAAAAAAGGGAAAAGATTTTGTTTTCTATACACTGTCATTTCATCTAATAGAGCTAAACTTGCAGAGACTGTAGTTTTAGCTTAAAAATGGAAACAAGTCTAACATTAAGCTCAACTTTTGCTCGTTTTGTTACTCGATTTGGTTCATTTCCATCACAAATGGGGAAACCCGAATCACGAAACCCCTGCATCCAATCTTATTAGTAGCCTAGTCCATTCAGATGAATACATTATCTTTACTAAAATGATTTAGAGCCATCAAAAACAAACTCTTAAGTGGTGTTTGTTTTTTAATATTAATACAGAACAGTTTACAGTATGATTCACTCAACTCATTCTTCCATTTTCAACGTTGCCGACACTCAAGGTAACGTAATTTCTAGTACCAAAGAAAGGTTCAACACAGTCCTCATGGATGATAGTTCTATAAATGAAATTATTTCAAAGTCGAAATAATTAGCGAGTGACTATCATTCCTGAATAATAAAATTATAATTTACTCACCCAATCTCCATCTAATTAATTATACAATCCAGTTCACAACATAATAACTATAGGAGCGGGCAAAATTAAAAATCAACAGAAAGGACAACAAAACATGAATACAAAGTGAAACAAAAGGGAGTCTGAAATAGATTGCTTTTCTTCTCTTCTCTTCTCTTCTTTTTCTATACAATCCTAGTTGGCAGCATCTCTGTGACTAACAACAATGTCCTGCCTACTGAGGGGTTTGGCCATGGGGTGGAGGACCCGTTGGTGGTGGGGGCATACCAGATTGATTTCCTGACTGCAATAATTGAACGGGTAACATGTTAGCTTGTTCAGGACAGTGTAGTGTAAAAGTTGATCTACAACAACAATCAGAGAAATAACAGGAATATATAATCAAAATCCAGCTCCCTTATCAAGTTTAAGGAGATTACAAAGCTTGATTTATCCTGCAAATCAATTTTACCTGTTAAAAAATTCTTATTCTAGTCAAAATTATAAGTTCAACTAAGCATCCTATACGGTTAAAGTGGTTATTAGATGCAACATCCTATATGATATGTGTTTAGATGCATTTAAAAAATTTAAATGTATCAAAAACTGATTTGGCAAGTCGTTTTAGATTTAAAATCAAAATACTAGTTTTCAAAATTCAAACTAGAAGGTTGAAAACCACTTGTTGTTTTTGGTTGTCCTTGGAAACAAGTTTTCAAAAATCAATTTTTCACCAAACATGTTTTCCCTATTTTCAGTCAGACAGAGTACTGCAACATATCCCACATACAACCGCATTCAAGATTTATTTTTAGCATAATTTCCGGAATGTGTATATTCTTTTAGAAAACTGTTTTTGAAAACAATACCAATCAAGTTTGAATTTGTTATTGAAAACTCAATTTTCAGAACATCATTTTCATTTTCAAAAATACAATTTGAAATTTCATATCAGGAAAACCAGGAATCAATAGCTGCAGCAAAAAAACTTCTTACTTACCTGGTAAGGATTAAACCCTGGCATCATTGGCATTTGAGGCATTTGTGGGCGGTTGAAAGCACTGCCCTGGGGATACATTTGGATACCACTTGGATTTGGTGGGCCCTGCATGTTTGGCAAGCCATTTGGAAAGCCTCCAACTGGAGGAGGTACACCACTTGTTGGTAATGATCCTGAGTGCATTGGGTTCATGCCTATATAGTGGCTTTGTAATGGTGAAGCCATTTGATTCATTGAACCTTGCAACCCCTGTACACAGAAACAAATTTTCATTAACATCTTTACTTTTTGAGTATTTGAAACGGAGGAGAATGAAAATCTAAAACTAGTTCAGAGACAACTTTCACAGAGTCCATGTTGTTTTAATATCACAATGTTTTTCAACTGTGGTAAGTTCATATAAATAACAATTCAAAGAAACCACTGAAGGAAAAAATTTGATTCAATGCTTGAATGTAACTGATCTTTTAAAAATCAACTAAGATTTTCAAGTAACTTTTCAAAGTTTATTTTGTAAAATAATCAGGGTCTAAAGTCCAAAAAGAAATTTTCTCAAATGCAATGCAAATATACTGCACAAGTCTGATCACAAGGATCTGGTTAAGCTCATACAGACAGACACAAGCATCTATTTTGTGGAACAAAAACCCCAACAAGGAAAACCAAACGAACAAAAATATTGGACTATTAATAACCTAAAACTCCTTTTTCTGGAATTATACAATAACTAGTAACAACTTAGAGATACAGAGTTACGCAATATACAATCAGGAAGAAATCTTTTTCCAAAATTAATTCAAGAATTGAAAAGCAATTTTCAAAACTTAAAATATAAAATTGTCCCAAGTAATCAAACAAGTAACTTAGACATTGGAGAATTTGAAAGCAGTTTTCTATACTTTTTTATACTACTTATAACCACTTATCAATTATGCAGAATGATATCTAGTCTATGCAAAATGGGGCAGGTGAAGATTGGCCTATCCACTATTCACTACAAACTCATTTCATTCTATTTTTCAATAAAAAAAACAAAAAACAAAATGATTTGGAGACTTTTTTATTGTACTTGAAAAGGACCAACCCTTCAATATGATGAAGCAAGCTGATTGTTAAATTGCACACGAAGAAGAAAAATAAAAACTAGAGCTGTGCACAATCATACCATTGGACCAGCCATCGGCATTGGATGTGATGAAGGCACGGGCAAAGAACTCGGCATGGAAGATGGAATAGGTGAAGCCATTCCAAGTTGGGGTATTTGAGGTGGTGGACGAGATATATGAGAATGTGGGAGCAAGGGTAAGTGAGATGGAGGCTGTAGCTGTGGCATATTTTGAGGTGGCATAGGCAAAGAGGGCATCTGCTGTGGGATTCCCTGATGTTGTAGTGGCATCTGCTGAGGATTTTGTTGATATGCCTGCTGCTGATTGGCTGCAAGCAGAGACGGATGTGGACCAGGGGGGAGAGGAGGTGCTCCTAAAGGCATTGAAACTGGAAGATGCTGCTTTTGCTCTCCTTGGGCCGATGAATCAAATGATGGAATGTTTAATGGCATAGCAGCTCCAATACCTGGAATGGTTCCCTCATTTCGAGTCAATCCGGGTGCAAATGGTCCTGGAGTTGTTGGCGTTTCAGGTGCAGGGAAATTTCCAGGCATGCGACCAGCAAAAGCAGCATTTTGTTCACCATAACCTAACAAAAATTTATATATTTAGAATATTCAATTTCAGACAATATAGAAAAGCAAAAGAAAAGTAGAGTTTCAAAATCATATGGTGGTTGGTATAGACCAATGAAACAGTATCATGAATTTAAACTGCACAAGCACATATAAAACAGAATAAGTACCCAATACTACAAATATATTATATTTTTGTCATTTTCCATTGGTTCCACATACAATACAAAACAATAAGAGAAGGGACACAATGAAGGGTAACCACCTTGGTTCTGAACCACATTAAATTTATCACGAGCAGTGTCTCCTGGCCTATTTCTACACCAAAACTTTGTTGTGTGATCATTGCTACCACTACAAAAGAAACAATTTACATCACTGACTGGGTAGCCAAAGCTTGCTAAATTCTGAGAAATGGATAAAACCACCATATGAATGTCAGGCAGTACAATGTAGAAAAATCCAAAACACAGCTGGAGAGTTACCACTTGAACTAAAAGCTTAAGCTTGACATAATATTATTCAAGTTATTTAACATTTTCCCTGATATGCAAGCCTGGTCCATGCCTGGCACATGAATCCAAATAATTATAATTTAATTTTTGGTGTTTGTAGGAATTCAAACACAAGACAAGCTAAACTTGCTTTGATATCATGTTGAGTTACCACTTGATCTAAAAGCTTAAATTTGAAGGTCAGAGCTCAAATAATAGTATTTTATATGTATAACCATAACAACCGTAAATGTCTAAAAGACTGTCAATACGTAAACAAGATCCTGTTTGTGAAAGCAACAAAAGTATCACTTACAGAGCTATGAAACGTGGTTCACTGTTGCCATAATTTAGCAAAAGAATGACAAGGAGAGCTGAAATTATGAGACTTCTAAAAACCATTTCAATAAAATTAATTCTACCAATAGCCACCCGAGCAACCTAGGACATCCAGGTCAATTGATGCCAAGGGCAATCAGTATCAGTACTGTAGTTATAAATTAACATAGGGCGGGAAAATACCAAATGAGCAAAAACAAGAACAAACTACACGCTGATAAGACAGTAAGCTCAACAGATCTCCAGGATAAGCAAGCAAGGAACTTATTCCTTAAAAAGGGTACACAAAGTGATAATAAACAAAAGAGTTTGCCTCTACCTGCAAAGAAGATATCCGATGGGATGCCATGCCAGGTCCCAAACACTGTTATCATGTGCACTAGGAATTTCAGCTTGGGGAGTTTCATGCCTGTGAATCAGAATTCATGTATTGTAACTCGTATGATACAAATCCCATTGAAGATTGATCACGAACTTGCAGCAAGGAGTAACATAAATTGCATTAACGGGGGACAAGTGCATATACTTTACAGTTTTTATTGCCATTAATAGCAGTGAAATCAATCTCATTCACAAAAACATGACATTTCCTATATTAGATAAACAAACGTTTCAAAAAATTAAGAATATTGAAAAAGTAAAATTTTCCAACTTCAGGAAGTCCAAAATAAACTGGGCAGTAATCAATGGCTAACACATCCACAAAAGAAGCACTAATTCAGTAGTGTCCCTCGATCCTAGCAACCATGTTCTCTGCTCCATAAGAAGCTATTTTGCTTTTTTCTTCCAATCAATGCTATTTTCTGTCAAAAAAACTGACTTTAAGGATTGAGGAATGAACAAAACCTGTTATATCGAATTGTGTTACACGGTGTGGTATATATACACTGCTGTAATCAAATCCTAACTAAGGAAAAAATCAAGGAATAATAA
>JAVXUL010164682.1:0-13154 GCA_035590515.1 Trichilia minutiflora | reverse complement strand
TAACGAGGTTCGGTATAAATACCTACGTCCTCGGGCGCCGCAGAGAATCCACTATCTTCAATTTTGTAACTTTATAATTTTTTTTGGACCATAATGTAATTATCCAAAAGATACAAATCAAAATAAAAGATATTTAATACTAAGAGATTTTAGCGAAAAAATCCCAAGGACTCTTTAGAAAAAAATCACTAACGAAAAACTTATATTATGGACACACACATTATTTATATTTGACTTTAATTTATAAGATAAATATAAACCCATTAATTTTATCTTTAACAATACGAATAATAATTGACAATTCTCACATAAACTTTGTTTTTACTATTATTATAAATGATTTCAGTTTTAATCTCATGATATCGTCTTTATTTGATCCTATTGAAAATTCCATGTTCTTTAGGTGCTTAATTAAGTCTTGGATTTTACTGAGTTTGGGTTCGAGTTACTTGGAATTTTTCAAAAAATTATTATTATTATTATTATTATTATTATTATTATCTGCTTGTTTGGCGAAACCATTCCATTAATTACTTGATTGCCCGTTGTAAGTTTTCAATAATCTTCCTTTAACTTAATTTATTTTCATTTAATAATGGGATTAATAAAAGAAAAATAATACTAATTAACAATCCTGTCCGCCCCCATCCCTATCAGGCAATAAATCGTAGGTCATGCTTAACCCCACTAATAAATTACGACACGCGGTGTCGGTCGATGGAAGATGGAGAGTGCTGAAGGGAAAAGAAATTTCAAAGAAATCCAGCTGCACAGCACCATGCATTATGCGTATGATTTTCACTGGAAAACTCTTAAACAACCTCATCTGTTAGGGAGGGAATGCTTGGGTAACGACGCACGTCACATGTGACCTCAGAACTTTTCACTCAAATTTGTAAATTGGTGCAAGAAGAAGACAATATAGGTCGATGGAAGATGGGGTGCTGAAGGGAAAAGAAATTTCAAAGAAATCCAGCTGCACAGCATCAATCATTATGCATATGATTTTCACTGGAAAACTCTTAAACAACCTCATCTGTTAGGGAGGGAATGCTTGGGTGACGACGCATGTCACACGTGACCTCAGAACTTTTCACTCAAATTTGTAAATTGGTGCAAGAAGACAATATTGCCCTTTCTTCATGCGATTGGGTTGTCGGCTCTCTTCCAACCCATTCCAGGTGTACACAATACCACGAAACTTGGGCCTAATAGTTTCAGCTCCGACCTGTCAATACCATGAAACTTGGGCCTAATCGTCCAAACCAACTTCGAGACGATAACACAATTTACCAAAGCATAGTTGATAGATTGCTGTCGTCGCACGTTCTCCATATCATCAATCATCTATAATGAATGTATAATGAAATGATCAACTGGAATCCCTAGCTGAAAAACAAACAAACGAAACTACAGCTTAGTGAATTTTTATTATATGACCCCTTGGAGAAGTATCCCTACCCAAAATATAAGAAAAAGAAACAGATCAATATTCAATTATATACCTTATTCCGTAAACAATTATAATATCCATGATTTCTTCATCCTTTCAGTTTTGAAATAGAAAACACAATAATTAATAATTAGGTCTCAAACTCACTACCTGTAATGGAATCACCCTCGACAATTGCTTAAATGGTAACCATTTTACCCTAAACACATAAATTAACATGTTTGTGGAATTTGTAACATATGAAAAACAACACAAATTACTCACACAGATAGAGATAGTCCCTATCTCTACTCTGTGTTTATTATTTGGTTGGGTTAAATGTGAAACAATTTTTGGCCGATTCACATGCATTATGTAAATTTTCACCCTAACTAATGAATTTTGTATTGGAATTTGCTAATATTATTGTGAGACTAGTGATTATTTGTAAGGATATTCAAAACCCAAACATAGAATATGAAACTAAGACTTTACATAAATTCTTTAAGTTTTTCTTTCTAAAACCTCAAGTCTCTCCACACTTTCTTCATCAATATAATTCAATGCATTTTCATCCGTTTCTGATCATTTTTCTATTTCCTTTACTTATTTATTTATAAACGAAGGGAATGGATGAATAAATATAATTGTTAATTGAATAATTACATCCTTTTTTTAGTGGTGTCTTTTCACTATTAGTTGTATTCTAGCTTTACTTTGATCATGTCTTTTTATCTTCTACTTGATCAAAGTAATCAGATTTACTTCCGATGATTGAATATTCTATGCGTATAATTAATCATCATCACTATATTATAAAAATTATGGTATACACTTTTTGTCAAAGTAAAATGGTAACACAATTGAAACTAAAAAAATATCGTTCGTACTTGATTTTTAAGATGACTTACACACTAAGTACCCGGTGTTATATAAATTCATCTTAATGTTTGATACAAACTTTATATTCAAGATGATTGTTGTAACCCTTATTAATCTTGTTATAATATTCTCCATTTTTTTTTTCGCTCAATATTTATAATGAATCAGATAGAGATGAGTCATATTTGAGTCAGTATAAACAGGGTCTAAGTCGAATCAAATCGGGTCTGGACGAGTATGGTGCATGTGATGCATGGATTTTACTCGTGAACTCCACGCACCGTCAACCTTCGGGCACTTGTGTTACACCCACTTGATGGTTTTCTATTTTTTGTTTTTTTATTGTTTTTAATGCATTTTCTAACAAATTTGGTACCATTAGATTTGTTTTGAAGAGTAGAACACACCTAAGCTAAGAAATTTTCGAAACAAACGTGAAATCTAATTGTAATTTAAAGAGGAAGTTTTTGCCTTATTTGGATTTCCTTTATAATAACCTGGCTTTGATATCATTGTTGAAATTCGCTTATACCATCGTGAAACTGGTGATTGCATGTAAGGATGTTCAAAATCCAAAGGCAAAGTATGAAACCAAGACTTTAAATGAATTTTTCAAGTTTTTCTCTCTAAAAACTCAAGCCTCTCTATACTTTCTTCACCAATAGAAATCGATACATTTCCATTTTTTTAATCATTTTTCTACTATTTTTGCTTATCTATTTATAGACAAAATGAATGGTCGAATAAATACAATTGTTTATTGAACAATTACGTTCTTTTCTTAATGGTATCTTTTCACCATTAATTGTGTTATTTTGCTAAAGAATATAGTCCTACATGTGGCCTTACTTTGATCATGTCTTTTCATTCTGAAATAAAATAATCCAAGGCATTCTAATGCTCATTCTATCGTCGCCACACCATCGAGTCTAGAATCTTTATAGACGATCTCTCCTCTTCAAAACTCTTTACCTTTTATACTCTACAGCTGCATCACCTCACTTCATCAACACGAAGGCAATATCTACTCCATTGCAATAACCAAAGGAATAGTTTTCAATGGTTACATCAAAGCAAGTTATGGAGAAGTCCATGCCATTTTAGCTTAAGATAATATGCTTAATTTTCACCACACATAAACATTTTAAAATCCGAGTTTGAAACTTCACATTTTTTAATGATTTTCAAACCAAAAAAGTCTCCACTATGCTTAAAGATTATATATCTCTCATGGCTTATTACCATGCAAAGGGGCTTTTATACATAGGTTCATATGACAAAACAGTCAAGGTTTGACGGGTTTTGGATAAAAAATATTTTAACTCATTTATGGCACATGAACATAAAGTTAATGCATAGTGGTGAACCAAGATTATAACCTACATTTTCACTCACTCCGGCGATGGGACAATTAAATATGGAGGCAAATATACAGAAAAAGCTCTCATAAACTCACCTTCCAATAATCACCAGTTAGTGACTTAGCCTTAAGCACATCATTCAACAACTGTTTTCTATTTGGGCTCTTTAGATGGTACCATTAATTTTTAGGAGAAAGAAAAAATGTCTAGTAGATTTTAACCATGATAGATTTTTACAAGGCCATCATTTTGCACTTCTTTGCTTAGTGGCTATAGAGAAATTGATATTTAATGAATCAAAGGATATAACAATTAGGATTTGGAAAAAAGAAGAAGAAAGTTGCTTTCATCAATGTCTTGCTATGTTAGATGGGCATCGAGGACCAGTGCGATGTTTAGTTATTTGCTTGGAGATGAAGAAAGTTGTAATAGGGAGTATATAGTACAAGTCTGGACTAGACCTTTAAGTTATGGAGGATTAAAGTTATGCCTGAGGAAAAACTATAGGTGGATTATTCGGATTAAATTGACTCAAAGACAAAGATAATGGAATATGAGATGAGTCGTGTGTGTAAGAAAAATTCTTTATTACTAAGATTGTGTATATACAACTATAGAATATAATTATGAGTCAAAACCCATACCTGTTTTGGTTATAGACACAATGTTTCAGAGGTTAGATCTTTTTCACTATTCTCTATGTACAATAAAACAAAAATATTCGTATCGTATTTGTTTTGCACAAAAAACAAATATTTATGCGAATATGGTAACAGGTTTTTTTATACGCATATGAATATCCTTTTAACAATATTCAAATCAGATTCGGATTTTTGCCACCTCTATTCTAATGTATGCTTCATCACAAAAGTGAACTTCTGCATGTAACTCACCCATCTGGCATGTATACGGTTTAAATAATCTTAGCAGTTAACAAACTCCAATACTTGATGGTTGCTATAGAACCTGAATTCTTGTTGAATTAAATCGTGCTCCAATTACTAATGCTTGAAAAATCATATATAACTCTTAGTCATAAGTAGTCCATTTTTGTCACACTTTATTAAGTTTTTTGCTAAAACACTCAATTAGTCTTCTTTCTTGCGAAAAAACAACTCTATTCTCTTTACTCGAAGTATCACAATCTACCTCAAAGACCTTCTCAAAATTTGGCAACGTCAAAACTGGTGCATTAGAAAGTTTTTCTTTTAACAAAGCGAATACAGCTTCTTGTAATTGTTGGAGTTTTAGGGAGAGAGAGGAGTTTGGAAGAGAATATTTCTCTACATATTATTCATACTCAATACAACTATTTATACATATAAAAATAACAAATAATTTTAAAATATACTAAATCCCTAATTTATTTAAATCAAATAAATCTTCTAAAAGACCTATTCTACTGTAATTTTTATTGCTAATTTAAATTACTTTGAATCATTTTTCAACACCTTGTATCTCGAATTAGAGGGTTATCAATAAATTCTTCTTGTAACTCAATAGATGTTTGCCCTTTGTGGAGTTAAGAATTCCTGAATTGAACTCACTTAAGGATGCACATGCTTCTTATGACTTCTTCCAATTTTGTTTCTCATCTTCATTGAAGTGCACATTCCTACTAATAATGATTCTTCCAATTTGAGGTTGGTAGACTTTATAGGCTTTGAAAGAAAGATTACATCCCACAAAAATGCCTGATTCTGCCTTTTTGTCAAGTTTTTCATGCTTGCCCTGTGGAATGTGAGTAAAGCATACACAACCAAACACTCTTAAGGAAATTAAATGAAGGTTTGTCCGTTTACTAACTCTATTTTGTTATGGAGTGTAAAGGGCAGTGAGTTAATGTTCAATCCTTGATTCTTTATGAAACATGTTAAACTATTCTGAGATTTACTCTTTTCTACTATCGAACCTGATACATTGAATGTTGCTGTCACCTTACTTTTTCATCAATTTCTTGAACTTCCAGAATATGCTAACCATTTCTGATTTTTACTTCATGAAAAAAATCCAACACATTCTGCTGAAAGCATCAATTAAAATAACATAGTACCTGCTGCCTGCAAGTGATTCAGTTCTTTGAGGACCGGTAACGTCCATGTGGATTAATTGTAACCTATAAAAAGTTTTCCTAGTTAACTTAGGAAATGGATTTCTTTTTTGTTAACCAGTTTAACAGGCTTGACAATTTGGTAAATGTTTTATAAAAGTAGGTAATCAACTTGATAGCTCTATTTTTTTCATCAGCAACATTCTTGAAAGGTAACAGTGACCAAGTCTCTTACGCCAGCACTGAGTCACCTTCTCCGTCGCAGAATAGGCAACCTGCTCTTCCTTGATTAGATAAATTGAGAAGCTTTTGCATCTCATTTTTGCCCTGAAGACTTTCTTTCCATTTGCATTTTGAATGATGCATTGCTTGTCTTCGGAAACCACTTTAAAGCCTTTCTTAATAAGTTGACCAACACTTTAAAGGGTTTGATCAATATTAGGTACAAAGAGAACATTAGAGATTAACTGTACCCTTTGTTGGTTGGAATGGAGATGGTTCTCTTTTCCTTTATCAGAATATGGTCACTATTTCTAATCCTAACCTTTGTGATTATTACGGGACTCAAATCCTTGAAAAGTGTGCAATCATAGGTCATGTGGTTTGTACAACCACTGTATATCAGCCAACTTTCACTTGATTCTCTGCTTGAAAAACTAGTTGCCATGAACAACTTATCTTCATCTTTTTGGTCTGTAACTTGAGTATTAACCTCTTATGTCTAATTTTTATTTTTGTATATCACCGTTTCCTGTCTGACCTAATCGTTTTTGGACTATTTGGCATCGGACCTCCTCCAGCATCTGAATGGAGGATGACCCTTCTTTCCACAGTCCTGACAAAGAGAGTATTTACCCTTAAAGCTTTCATTCTTGCCTTTGTTGTTGCTTAAGGTGTTGAAACCACTATTTACTTATTGACCTGTGTTCTTTTTCTTCTTGTTTTTGTTAACGTCGCGATGTTTTGCTGATAAGGCTCCTTCAATGTTAACATCTTGCCTCATTTGCCTCCTTTGCTCTTATGCTTGTAAGGAATTAAGCAACTTAACCAAGGAAATCTTTGACGGATCCTTGGTGTTCTTCAGGGTTGTTACAGTTGCTTCATATCTTTCAAGTACTACGACAAGAATCTTTTCTAGAATCATTGAATCACTCAATTCAGAGCCAAGTAACTTGACTCTATTTGCAATACCAAGAAGCTTATCTGAATACTCTTTGATTGTTTCAGATTCCTTCATTTTTTATAACTCGAATTCCCTCATCAAATTTAAAACTTGCATACCTCTTATTCTTTCATCTCCTGCGTATACTTCCTTAAGATAATCCTAAATAATTTTAACTATTTAAGGGATATAATTCTTGTGAAAATTGTTGATGACACCGTAGCAAACAAACATACTTTAGCCTTCGACTTCTTTGTCTTCTTCTCTTTTTGAGCTTTGATGTGTGCCATGGATTGTTTGGAAGTGCAGGGATGTTATAATTTTCTTCCACTACTTCCCAAAAATCCAAGGCATCTAAGTATATCTTCATACGAACTGCTCAAATTTGGTAGTTTTCTCTGTCAAATACCGGTGGAGCCATCAGTTTGAAGCTTGCTTCGGTTTTCATGACACGTCCAACTCACACATGGATCTTTTAAGAAGATAGCTCTGATATTAATTGTTACTTTGAAAAAAAAAAAAAAAAAAAACGAGGATTAAAGAGATGTTTATAACCAAAGGAAGAAACAAGAATAATATAGTCATGCAATAATGGAGGAAATTTAAATCTATTTGATTTTTGAAAGCGCATTCAAAAACTTGAAACAAACTGAAAGCGAGAAAATCATGAACCAAAATCCGATCCATGATCAACAACATATCATAAACCAACTAATTACTTCCTAAAGATTAGGATAACATGGCTTTAATAATTAAACAAACAAACAAAACATAAAGAACACATGCACAATCAGCAAGCCTAAGGCAAACAATTAACAGAAATAAAAACTAGTGTAAACTACGTCCTTTATTTTACATTTGAATCCTCCTCAATTCTAACAGTTGAAATTTGGATGAACAGAATGCTTTATTGATTGATCTGGAAACCACAAAAATACAAAGGTAGCAGCTTTACAATATATGCACATTCGTCATCCAAGCTTGGAAGAAAAGGAAGCAGAAAAGATCCTAGCCCTACACCTATCATACACATGTTAGCTCATCAATGGAGGGTTCAGCTCACCAAATTCAAAAGAACAAAATTCACAATGTACCAGAGGAGTTTGTACGCACTGGAAGAAGGAAGAAGATGCTGGAACACTGACCGAGCCTAAATGGGCTTCTGACTGGAAGATCCACCACGTTGCTTGGATTCTCTGCTGGGCCTCGAACCCGAGGTCACCAAAATACCTGATACCAACTGATTCAAAGCATCGTCTTCTTCAACGCTAACCAACCACTCTTACTACAGAATAAATCCAAATACTTTGGCATAATTATTCGTACAATATTTCTAAATTAAATACTAACAGTAGTATTAGAGCTAGAACTAACACTAATATCAAAGCATTAAAATCTAACTGTAATATCAGAGCTTCCAGGTTAACGATAACACTTGGCGTTTACCAAGAATAACAAAAGTTCCAATAATCCATCATTTCTTGTTTTGAAGATCCTCCCACTTTATCAGCACAGCAACAGAAAGAATTGAAAAAGATCACTACTTCATCCAACAAGCAGTAGACCACACCATTTTACGAAGAATTTTTGGACCCGCTTCTGTGAAGGAAGCTTGGAACATTTTAGGAGAAGAATTTTAAGGAAATGCCCAGGTACGAACTATCAAACTACAATCTCTTAGAGAAGACTTAAAAAAATATTAAAATACCCAGACTTAGAGACCATCCAAGAAAAAAAAGATTGAGTAGATGGCATGATCATCCAATAAAAAGTGCCTTTCAATCAAAAATAAATTTACTTTCTCAAAAATTTACAGAGGGAATAAAATGAGTAGAAAATGATGGGGGAAGGAGACAATTCAAGAAGTTGGAAAAATCAAGAAAAAGAAAAGGAAAAATTAATCAATCCCTTTGTTGGATACGTAAAAGGACAAATCATTTTTGGCATTGAGGAAAGCCACAATAATGGAATAAAAAAAATGGCAAATTGAAGAAAAATTACCAAGTCAACTACACTAAAGAAATCAAGATCAAGGCTTAAGTAGAGGTCACAAAAATCCAAATCCGGTATGAATATTGCTAAAATATTTGGATAAAAAAACTTATTATCATTATAAATATTCGATTTTTACACAAAATATATACAATATAAATATTTTGAATTAGATTATCTAAATTCTCATATATTTACAAAAAATTTAAATTTACAAATTTCATCTATAAGTATATATATGTGTCTTACATACGTTTTTAGTAATAGTACAAATACAAAAAATATTAATATTTTGACAAATAACCATCAAATGCTAGTGATATAAAATAACAATCTTTTCTTTTCTTTTTAACAAAACATCACCAAATTGTCTTAATTTTCAAAATTATAAGTTTTAAATTAGTTTATTTATTATTTATATAAAAAATTTATTTATTAATTTAGTTGGTTAAGATATTTGATTTTTCGATTACAAACCCAAGTTTAATTCCCACTAATACTTATTTATATTTTTATATTTTATTAATTTTTTATAGTGCTATGTATTCATTCTGCATTTGCATAATGATCTTTTTAAATCTTACCATATTTGTATTTTAATTAATTACAATGCAAATATTTTTTTTATCTAAATCATTTGAATTTTTTCTTGTATAGTTCAAATCGAAATAATTTTGCTATCCTTAGACTTAAGTAGCTTGTAGGCAGCCTTCACAAGCTTCACTGCTCTGTTGTATGCATGAAATATCTACAAGAGTTTCCTCCTTTTTGTCAGTCTCGTGGGATGCCTTCACTAGCTTCTTTGAGATTTTGTATTATTGGTATATCTAGAAAAGTTGTTTCTCTTTCTTTTTTCCAGCCCCATTAGAGCTGGTGTACACAGACATTTGCCGTCCAATAAGGACTCGTATCATTGGATCGAAACAGGTACTTCATTCTGTTCATTGATGATTATACAAAGATGACACGGGGATATTTCCTTCATGAAAGATCAGAAGTATTAAATATCTTCAAGAAATTTTGGAATTATGTTGAAGAATAAAGTGGTTAGTGATCGTACCTTTTGCTTGATTCCAGAAGAACATCATTAATTTATTTAGTGACATTATTTTCCTTAGCTAGTGATCGTACCTTTTCCTTGAGCTTCTTCCAGCGCACCATTTCCCAGATTGACTTGGGATTTTATTGATGTGTCTATTTTGTGAAAAATACTCTTGTCTGCTGTTATGTGATTGTTGCAAGCGCTATCCATGTACCAAGTATAATTCTTTTCGTCCATAGTTGCATGACATACGAAAAAAGGTTCCTCTTCCTCATTTTCTTCAGAGGCAAAGAATACACTTCAAGGGAGTTTAACCTGTTTTGCGAAGATGGAATAAAAAACATCAGCTAATAGTGGGGTATGCTTCAGAATAAAATGGAGTCATAGGAAGAAAAAATTGCACAGTAAGGGAAATGACAAGGTCAATGTTACACGAGAAAGGCTTGGCAAACACATTTTGTGCTAAAGCAGTCCATGTACCAGTGTATTTGCTGAATAGATGCCCAACTAAAGCCGTACAAAATAAGATTCTTATCGAGGCAACAAGAAAGCTTTTGTCAAACATCTCTGAATATTTGGATGTGCGTGCTATGTCCATGTTCCACCAGAAAAAGGCACAATCTTGGGAAAAAACCGACAAAGTGACATTCTTGGGCTATATCACTATAGCAAAGGGCTATCGATTTTACAACCTAAGAACTAAAACGCAGGGATGTTGAGTTCGACGAGAGAGCCGCGTGGAACTGGAATGAAGAGAAAGTTTAAAGAAGCATTATGGCACCAGCAAAGCCTAAGAAACCAACTATGCAAAATACGGAGGAAGTTGTTGAAGAAATAATTTCATAAACACAACCAGCATCACCAGCTAGACAAGATGAATTATCTTTGGAAAAAGGAGTTAGAAAACTTCGAGATATTTACAAGACATGCCACTTCACTAATCTAGGACCAAACATTAAGACAAGAAACATGGAAAAGGGCTATGGAAGAAGAGATCAAGACAACAATTAAAAAATATTAAACATGGGAGATTATGCAGCGTCTTCAAGATAAAGTGATCATTGGTGTTATGTGGGTGAACACAAAGTAAGGCGTGTCGCAAAAGGCTACGCTCAACAACCAGGGATTAACTACAATGAAACTTTTGCTTTAGTAACACGACTTGATACACAAAGAGCACTTGTGGCACTTGCAGCTCAAAACAAATGGAGGATTTACCAACTTGACATGAATTCAGCATTTCTAAATGGAGTATTAGAAGAAGTATACGTGGAGCAGCTGCAAGGGTTTGTGAAGCAAGGAAGCGAGAATAAAGTTCTAAGACTGAAAAAAGCCTTATAAGCATTAACACAAGCACCACGAGCTTCAACAAATATTTTATCAATTCAGGTTTCATCAGGAGCAAAAGTGAGCCAGGGCTTTATATCAAGATTCAAGACAACTCCAACACTCTCATCGCTTCATTCTATGTAGATGATCTCATCTACACAGGAAACAATGAGGAAATATCTGGAGTTAATGCATTACTTTCTTGCTATTGAAATAAGCCAAGAATGGGAAAGAATATTCATTTGTCAAAAGAAGTATACAAAGAATCTGTAGAAGAAGTTCAAGAAGTATGGATGCAAAATTGTAGCCATGCCATTAGTCACCAATGAGAAGTACAAGATGGAAGATAGATCGAAGACAGCAGATGGTTCGCTCTATAGAAGTCTAATTGGAAGCTTATTGTATCTAACAACAACTCGTCCTAACATAATGTATGATACTAGCTTTCTCTCAAGATTCATGCAGGAGCCATCCCTAGTCTATCATGAAGCAGCAAACCGAGTGCTCAGATACCGACAAGGCACAACGGATTATGAATATGGTAGAAGAATAATACAAGCTCAAGACTAATTGGATATATACTGATAGTGATTCGGCTGGATTTATTGATGATATGAAGAGCAAATCAGACCACGCCTTCACAATTGGTCGTGGCGTATTTTCATGGTCATCGAAGAAACAAGCAACAGTAGAAAAATCTTCAGTTGAAGTAGAATACGTAGGAGCAACAAGGGCAGCATGTCAATATTTGAAAACAATGTAGAAAAGCAAAATGAAGCTACTGAGTTATTCTCCGACAGCATGTCTACAAAAGCAATGGCAAACAATCCAATCTTTCACGTCAAAACAAAACACATCGCCATCAAACACGACTTCTACTTGAAGTATCAGCAAGCAAATAAGAAGATCGATCTCAAATATTGCAAGCCAGAAGAACAAATTGCAGATATCTTTACGAAGGCACTTCCAAGACCAAGGTTTGAGCTACTACGAGAAATGCTCGGTATACAACAAAAGCACCTTAAGGAGTGCTCAAATTAATATACTTATGAAAGACAATTCTAGAAGTATCAAGGTGAAAGAAAAGTTATGGGGATAGTTAAATTCTGAGAATTGAAAATGAGAGAAAATGTGTGTTTTCATTCACTGCAAAACCTATCTGGTGACTCCTTTGTACATATATACATTATAACTTTTTTGGAAACCCTTGAAAACTTGGTGAAAGAAGTATGAAACAAATGATCCTAACTCTACGTTGTTGTTGTAAGAGAATATTTGAAACTTAAACAACTGTCTCAAATAATTTTATTAATAGGAACTCTTCCCTTTTATAGGCGCTTACAATATCAGCAAAAAATAAATTAAGCTAAAGACTCGGTAAATAACAAAAGATCAGCAACAATATCTCAACAATCACCAAAGTTCCTTTAGATTTGTTCTTAAGTTTGAATCATTCCAACATTTCCCTGTGATTCAAACTTATACACACCCAGACATTGCATAAAATAAAAATGTTTTGTTCAAGGAAGTGCTTTTGTTAGAATACCTGCAACTTGCTCACTAGATCCACATGGTTTCAACTGTGCTTCCTTTTTATCAGC
The DNA here is from genome assembly GCA_035590515.1 of Trichilia minutiflora. Lineage (NCBI taxonomy): Eukaryota > Viridiplantae > Streptophyta > Magnoliopsida > Sapindales > Meliaceae > Trichilia > Trichilia minutiflora. The sequence continues at coordinate 303 of JAVXUL010164682.1, read as the reverse complement.
CAACTCTCGGATGAAGTGATACTTTATGTCTATATGTTTCGATCTCTCAGGGAACACAAGATTTCTTATCAAGGCTATAGCTGAAAGATTATCACAATATATCTCTGTTGCTTGCCTTTGTTCATGAAATAAGTCTGCTAAAATTTTTCTAAGCCACACTGCTTGACAGGATGAAGATACTGCTGCCACATATTCAACCTCAGCAGATATGAAGCTGTTGAGACCTGTTTCTTTAAACTCCAAGTAATTGCACCTGACCTAAGAGTAAACAAATGTCCAAAAACACTTCTATCATTTATTGAT
>JAVXUL010164672.1:0-13155 GCA_035590515.1 Trichilia minutiflora | reverse complement strand
ATACGACACTTGGACTCACCGGACTATACTATAACAAGACTACCTATACTTGGGTACATAATCTAATTGAGATCACATACAAAACCCACTGACAGTCTCAGGATTGTCCAAGGCCAGGTAATTACTGGGAAAGGGAGCTAGCCTAATGATTTTATATTCATTTTACGTTTTTAAACTAAATCAAATATTTTATATTAGAATATATTTAGCATGATTTTCCAAGTAATGGTTTTCATATTTTAAAAAGAGTGTTTTAGCTTATAAATTGTTATATGAGATAGTATTCATTTATTACAATATTTTAGTTCACTCACTGAGTATACCCCTGTAAACTCATTCCCCCTCACCTTCCAGTTTTCAGGTTTAGAAGCCAATTAAGCGTGTCTCGTTGGTGGTGATCCTTCCCAGATTTGAGTGTATCAGGTATACATATAATTCAACTCACCTAGCTTGGATTTGGTCCACTGTATGTGTAGTTTTTTTTAGAAACCATTTTGTTATTTATTTATTTCCTATGGACTGTAAACAGAGTTGTAAATCATCAAAATTTTTGTTTCTATTTATTTGATTTTGTAATTGAATACTTTGATGAATGATTCATAAATTTTTTTGGATATATAGAAATGTTTGTGGCCTATTTGATATATTTTGAGAAGTCTGGGTGTCATGATGAAAATATTTGGAAGTGTTTTTCATGTTTGTTTTCGAAACAGGACTTTTAAAAACCTTACAGGCTCTCTAGATGTGTTCAGGAGTTATTGAGTACATATTGAGAGTCTGTGATGATTATCACATGTGGGATCAATCGATTAGGGTGTAACAATGATATTGCATGATTGATATATTTCTTTTTGACCAATGATTAGTATTTGATACAAATAATTAGGAACGAGTCACATGTCACAAGAGTATAAATATGAGTATTACGCTTGAGAACGTATTACTGAACGTGATCAAACATGATAAATCACATGACTAATTATTCACTTGTGTATATCACACTGGGTTAGCCATGCTTGGTGAAAGAAGTTTAATGATAATATGTTTTTATTGTATGAGAACAGATGATAATCAAGATAGAATCTGCTGGCTTAGATATTTGAGCTTGAGATTTTAGACGTGAATGTCATGCACGGGGATCAAAAATCTCTGGTCAGAGTACACATTTCTGAAAATGAGTTCTTAGATATGGGGATCCTGTTTATGATTGATTTTCTGATCCTATAATCAAGTGTTTGATGATTTCATAACCTGCACTCGATCAAGAGTCGATAGCAGAAGGACTTTACTATACGTAAGTATGACTATATAGGTTTATTCAAAATTTCATTCTTTATGTCCTAAGGATTATGATATCTTGCTAAAGATCACTCATAATCATTGAGAGCTTCGGCTATAATGATTTATGCTAAAAAATTTGTATCGACTCATGTCTAGTTCACGACGAACATAGGGGATCACACACAATAACTGATAGGTAACGATGGTAAAATAAATACCATTAAATTGGTTAATGATATTTTATATTGATAAAAATTAAATTTCTCTGATACATTGATAGGTAGGCAAGTATATGCTTTAATATAAAGAATAAATATCATTTTGTTCTTTTGATATTAGAAATGGTTTTAAAATATTTTTAGCATGCCACCAATGGAAATATTTGATGTGTTAATTCCTTATTGGTTTATTTCTAACCTGTGATGTTATGGTTTTTCTTTGAATTCAAATGTCCTTTAATGCAAAAGGATTAAAAAAGAAAAAAAATTATTTTGTTTTTGCTTGGATAAAAAAACGTTCATGTGAAAATAAAAGAATAGGAATTGACTTAGTTTTTCTTTCTTTTCTTTATATATACATCCAATAGAAAAAGAGAAGGATTTTGAATCTTTTGAATCATTAACCAATGGCATCCATCCATTTGGCAAGCAAAATGAATAAAAATTTATTTTATCTTTTTGTTTTGGCTGCCATTCATATGGCATATATAAATGGAATCATTTGTCTTGTTTTTGCTTTTGGTTTTCATTGGTCCATGTGGAAAAGAAGAAAAAGAAAAGAAAAGAACAGAAGAGGAGCTATTGTTTTTCTTCTACGTTGGCTCTTGAGAAACTGTCCATGGTGGATTGTTTTCTATGGTTTGTGTTTTGAACATTACCTAAAGAAATAAAGAAAAAAGAGATAAGAAAAAGATGTGGAAAATATGTTTCCATGGTTTTCTAACTTTCGTATATATATATATATAGAGAGAGATATAGATGTATTTCCTATGTGTAGGATTATATATATAAGCTTGTTGAAGTTTATAAAATCATTGAAGTCTTTCAACTCAATTACCGGAACCATCATCGTTAATTTAACGTGTAAATACGCTTGGAGATAATTTAGAAACTAATGGCTTATCAGATAATTTTATTTGGATATGAATTTAAACCCTTGTCTATGATTTTGATGCCAAAAATTATTTAAATTCTATTAAAACATACATATTTTTCTTGATCCTTTTAGTTTGGAACCATTTTTTTATTTTGTTTCATATAAAAAAACCCAGCATAGAGAGTATGCACGATTATACAGGAAAGATCTTTTTTTTTTGTTCTCTCGTTGGCTCTTTGTCTCTTATCACTAGGGGGTCTTCCTCCACTAACAGTTCATTTTATCGTAAAACACAATTTATTCTGGTGTGGATGGCATCTTCACTGCCAAACTAGTCCGGCTATCTAATGTGGCGCAACAAAAGACTCCTGTATAGATTACGGAGTTCAACATTATTTTCGTCTACACAATACAAAGTCATGTATACACTATTGCAGAACTAGAACTTGTAAAGTAACTTCAGACCACAACTTGTTGATATCCATCAATGTTCTTATTTCTCCACTGATACAGTAGAGCAGCAACAACTAGAGCTCCCAGCAAAACGACTACTAACCAAACAGAGGTAGAATGGTTCATGTCTTTGAATACCTGCACAAAAAAGGCAAATGGCAGAGGTTTAATGTTATTAGTTGTATTAAAAGAGACTATTATATTACAATTATCGCCAAATAAAGCAACAATTAATCTAACCATCAAGACTTAAAGAGTAGTCAATGGAACTACTCAATGTCTATCATCCGTCTTATGCATCGATTAAGTTTTCCATTTTTTTCAACTATTTCACGAAGATCTATCCTACCCGCTAACATGTTGACAGGCATAATAAATTGTATAATTGTAAGAGAATCTTACATTGGTGAGAGCATCAAAGGACGATAATGGCTCTGCCACTCGGTCTGCGACTAAAATGTAGACGAGCCCCATAACTCCCGTGTGATGTCGTGAGCTGCTGTAGTTGGATTCCACAATCAGAGTTTCCCCAGATGTTAATTTGATAGAACCTGGTTCTGGATAACAGGTAGACATTCCTACAATGTAATCAGCCTCATTTCCTGCTTCCTTACCATTTCCGTAAACAGGAATGGAAGTGCAAATAACCTCTCCATCCTGAATTCATCAAATACAAGCATACCATTGAAAGAAGACATTAGGCGTTAAACTCCTTCCATACTACAATAATGCGAGCATCCAGCAGTCTTTCAAACAAGCGTAATTTAAAAAACAGCACCGCAATATATTGGTGGTATCATTCCATACAAGCCAATATTCAGTCATTCCAGTTCGGTATATGATAAAAAACCAGATAAGAGATTTAAATATAAAGTAGAAATCAAGGATTTACACGAACCAAGCATTAGAAAGCTCAGAATATTCATATCAATTTAAATGTATTTCAGCGTAATATTTTCAGTCACAATCATTTACTTCAAATTATTAACATTTACAGAATCTCACATCATACATGATGCTGGCAAAAAATGCGAATGCCTGTGATTTCTGGAATTTTTTTACTTATTAACATAAATGTCAAAAACATAATCTATAAAGATTATGTACAGCAACATATTACCAGTGCCCTACCAATAAATAGAAAGTTCAAATGGAAAAGAAAAAATGAACATGGACAAAAGAGAGAGCATGAAGACTTACCTCTCTGTATAAAGCTGAACCAGTGCCGCCTGCATGTTGATGGCCAACACCATAGATGACATAACCATCAATTGGCATGGTAGCGCTGGTCCTTTTGGTGTGAGAGCATGTATAATCAGCCCCATTAGAGGGTTTACAAGCCTCAACATCGTATTCAACCTGCATAAGACGTGTTCCATTATTGACAAAATAATTAGGAAGAAATTGCAGTGCTGAAAATCCAAGTAAAACTTAAACATTTAGTAGGCTTATATGCTATTAAATTTCTATATAAATACACTTACTAGAAGCTTCTCCTTATAGATGGAAAATTATTTTTACTGCCAGTCATTTCATAAAGACATAATCATGATGGAACACACAAATGTCATTCATTTCTCTTGTAAAGTGCCAAAACAAGCATTGAAAGGTTAAAGTAACAACTTCATTTGCATCTAGCACATAAGGTCACCATATGATATGTCGAAGAATGGAAATTTAGAAGGTCGAGAAAAGTATTGCCAAATTCAATTCCATGGAATGCCAAAATAGTTTGGTTCTCTCTTCAGTTTTGAGAGTTCTCTAAAGAGAAATAAACCTACCAAGCAACTTGTGCTGAATCCTGTGGACTCGTTATACCTTTTCTCAGTATCAGTGACATCAAATTCAAAGATTTTAACAGGTAAAACGGAACTGTCCCAATCGACCCACTTCACAGTATATCTCATGTAGAGGCTCCTCTTGGAACCTTCGAAACCTTGTCTCATGCGACACTGTGTATGATCATAACAACACAATAAGCCACCTTTGTAATCTGGCCTTATTGGTCTCCCATATTCATCCACCGTAATATTGTACAGATCACACTTGCATTCAGTGCATCCCAACCTATCTTCAACTCCCCGTGTATCAATTGCATGCACGTTAAGCATCCATCCCTCCTCGTAGCCTGCTGGGATTTCAGCGGGATTACCAACTTCTATTCCATAAGGATTTGGAATATATGTTTCAGTTCCTCGTGTCTCTGAGCCAAGGCCAAAATACTGGAAAAGAGTCTGGCATACACCATCATTTCTGACAGGAATATAATCTGATTTACGAAGAGCAGTGTCACCATTGTACTCCGAAACTTCTGCATCTTTCGGTCCATAGTATCTCATAACAAACCAGTGGTGGAGATAAGCTTCATAAAGAGGAACAGGATTTCCTGTCTCATCAATTACTTCTGCATTGAAACTCTTAATAGCAATATGACCTCTTGGAAAGTCAATACCATAGTAATATCTATTCAAAATGGATCCTGGCCCCAGGTCAAACTTAGGTGATAAAAAGACAGCAGATTTGATGTTCTTTTCAATATTCAGATATGCTTGTGTGTATGGGAAACTTAATCCCAACAGAAGAATGGCTATCAAAATCCTCCATCCTTGAGACCAATTTCTCATGTTTTCCTGTCAATTTTTCATTTCAGATTTTAGTTAAGTCAAACAATCTTGTGCAGACTCATGTAAAATCCCAACAGTACAGCTGACTAATTGCGAATGCACAATGTAAAAGCTACTCCAGGAAATTTATTTACAATCCATGAGATACATAAAACCTTTAAAAAGTTGCTTTTGAACTGGCAATTATAGCTTTGTCATTTTAAATGTGTTCTCGATTACCATACAGTAATAAGTACTAATGATACCAATTGAACAATATCTAATAACTTTTATTTATCAGAACCTAATCTTCGTAATTAAGATGGGTTGATATTTGGAAAAGGAATGTCAAATACCGCCATAATTTCAGAAAATTACAAATACCTCGTTTTTTTAATGACATATACTCCTAAAATTTGAAACTGATAACAAATACTTAATTTCTACATAATCATTATGTTAATTAATTATTTTTTATAGTATAAATTTTAAGGGTATTTGTTACAGAAAAAAATAGTATGTGATATCTATAATTTCTTGAAACTATAGGAGTATTTATCATTCTCCTTTTTTTAAAAGTTTAAAAAAAAGATCCGCAAGCATCTAGAATCTCTCCATTTACAACAAGACTAGGACAATATATTTTCGAGAAAGACTTGTGTAGGACCATCCTGTAAGGAAACAATAGCATAAATCTAATGATTCAATCACACTTCAATCTGCAAACAATCTTTGATCTAAACTTCTAGAATTCACAAAAGATTCTAAACAACAGAGCAGGAAACCACAACAAGAACATTCATCAAACACAAGAAGAAACATATTTCCTTGTTCGGCTATCAAAGCCTACATCCATGATCAAGAACCACCCAAAGAAAGAATTTATTAACAACAAGACGATTACAATGAAAAAGAAATTTCATGAGATCAGATTCCAAGTGTTTAATTCCCTCACCAATTGTCACGGGAAAATATATCCATGTCCCACTAGAAGAAACACAACCCCATTTTATACTTGAAGAGAGGATGAATCCAGCATCAGTAAACCTTATTCTGTTATTTCATTTCCCCGGTGAGTAGTGAGACCATCTTGTGACAATCCAGTAGACTTTTCAACACTCAATGCCTATTCCAAATCATTTTTGAACACATCTAAACGCAACCGTCCAATTAATAGGCTTTGACAATCTATTTTGACACATGTTTTAGCAAACTTAGAAATACTAAAAGATTCAATCTAAGTTGTCAAAGCCATTAGAGACATAGATGTGCACAATTTGTATTGGAAAGCTATTCAGAAACAAACAGGGTCACATCCTACATTGCTCAGAGTGTCAATCTAAGCTACGTTATAAGCTTCGGACTTTCCTCACTAACAAAGCGCTTTAGAATAGTGATTAACGTTGGAAATAAGTATAGTCGACAATATTTCATTGCAAAAAGAAAATTTACTTTTTCAACAAGCGACTCAAAAGCTCCGGTAAGAATAAAACCTGCAACTGGTTGATCTTGGAATTCTTAATTAATTTCTAACATCAAACAAACTAAAAAAAACGAAGAGAAAATTTTTCAACAGCAAGAAGAAGCGACCACCGAAACAAAGAGCCAGCTAATTACTATGAACAATTTTGTATAAAATGAACTCATTCTAATCCAACGATGTAAAAACAGATTTAAGTTGAAGGAATTGATCACCTTAAGTTAAGTAGGGATTAAGTTGAGAAGAAAGAAGAAACTGCAACCAGCCAACCGCTTCACCGTTTGAAGTTGATGCTACACTTTGTGGTGTGTTGTGCTCCGTCCATCTTTCACGTACGACTATGTTATCCACATATATAGTAAACACAAATGGTGGAATATCAGGATTCCCATTAATAATAGTTGAAAATGTCAAATGTTAGCATAATTCAATTTTCATTAGAGATTGAAAGTGACTTGAAAAGAACAGAACCCGTCGCTTTCTTCTAGTATAGTTTATTTACGAAATTAAAAGGAAATTTAGGTGGTATAGAGTTGTAATTTCCATATTGTTGAATTTGAGGAAGGAAAAAAGAGGCCAAAATTAAATGGTCGGTACCATCCCCTTTGAAATAAGTTGCTCTATGAATCAAAATTATTTATAAATACGTAATAATTATTGAAAATGAAAATTTTAAATTACAATAAACGATAATTAATTATTGAAATAAAAAACTTCCTCCTTTCGTCATCACTTCATGCCCACTCCCATGTCAACTATATAATTAAAAATATTGTTGAAACGTTCTTTTTCTAATTTATACACACAAAAATAATTGATGAAAAAACTAATTGCTTGTTGATAAATAATAGTTAAAAGTTTCAATAGTTGACTAGTAAAGATTGAGAAGGAAAGTTGGAACAGTATTCAATTGAATTTTATTAATGTTAATAAATAATTAAGAAAATAATATTTGAACTTCTAAAATTTAGTTGAAAGGATATTTTAATTTCACTAAATTCAAAAATATTTATTTTTATTCATATCCATCAATTTTCGATAGTTTTAATACAATTAATTTAGTTCTTATTGGCATCAAATTCTAAATTTCGTGATCAACGTGATGGCTAAATTAGGTTTTATAGCATAATATCAAAAAATGTCTAAAATAGAAGAACATCAACGAAGAAAAATGAAAATGAATATATTTTAATTTAGTGAAACTAAAATGTTCATTTATCCAAATTTTAAGATCTAGATTTTTTTTACTATAAATAACTTACAATATAAAATATTATAATATTTTATCTAACCTGTATCGAAATTATTATGTATCGCAACCGATTCGTACATGTCATATTTGTGTAGTCGAGTCTTCATAAATTCTATTTACCCGTTGCTCAGCTATCTGAAGAATCAAGGTGATGACGTGGTTTCATGTGTTGACGTGGCTATTAAGTGAAGATGGTGTTTGAGGTATTTTTTGATAGATGAAAGCCCAATGGAAGCCCAAGTCTTTAGTCCGTACCTCTTGGTCCATCAAATAATAAATATATGAGACCTCCTATAGCAAGGACATACCTAAACTTTTTATTCTGGGGAGATGTCCGAGACTTCCTATAGTGAAGACATATTTGAGATCTCTTACAGTGAGGAGATGTCCGAGACCTTTTACAACGAGGACATATCTGAGATAATTTATAGTAAGGAGATGTCCGAGACCTCTTATAGCAAGAGGATACCCAAAACCCTTTAGCATCTTAGGGGATCGAAGAGTACAGCCTTGCAGGTGTCAATCAAGTGTCATAGGCCCCAAAGCCAATCGATAACAGTTACCACTACTTCGTAAGACAGTAACAATCGATTAATAATGAGCGTCATTATTGCGACCTATGACAGTTATACTTATGATTAAGTAACCAACCCTCAATTAACAGATAATTCTATTAATACTACTGAATAGCTGTCATTTTATTTTCTCTAAAGTTTCTCCTAATTCTCTAAGTAAAATATCTATTTTAACTTAAGTATTGGAGCATTTTTATCGAAAAATCGACTTTTTCGAGATTGTTTATTTTGATTTTAGATAAAAATCACATATATCAACTACAAGAACAACTTTTGCGAACAACCTTTGCATGTGCACAAAGTTGAGACAAAATAATTTCCTACATTAACATTTGACGTTGTCTATTGGAAAACGACTAAAAAGTCAACTAATCAATGAATTGAATAATAAAATGACAATAGCTAGAACCTATACAACTAGGTGACATGCAACGGAGTAGAGGAATCTTGAAAGTGACTCCTTTGATACAACAACAGAGACCAATGGTGGTCACAATACATTGTATGAGATCCAGGAAAATGTGGGTTCTTGGTCACATTCTGTTGCCTCTCCTTATCGAAGATCTTAATGTAGAAGATAGGTTGAGGAAGTTGCTCAATTAATACAACGGTTTAAGGATAGTAAAAAATAACATGTTGAGACGGATCAACAAATTTGAGTGTTGATTAAAGAAATTTTACAAAATAAAGAAGATGATGAAACAGAATCGTTTGATATAAGGATAGCTATACCTATCGAAGTGGTAGAAAACATCACTTATACAACCAATAGGGAGTGCTTGAGGAAGTGTGATCGTAAAATGTGAGAAGTGAGCTTAGGAAAAAATACACAACAGCGGAGAAAGGAAAGGCAAAAATTGTGGATATGCCCCTAGAAAGGAGAACAGGGGATAGGAGCTATAATCCACCTTTCAGAATTTATGAGAGGTACTAATCGAAATCTATTCATTCGTCCTAGAGTCTTGAGATGAATCGCAAGAGGAGAACTGAGAATGCCTTATATCCAGAAGATATGAGAAGGGTCGTCAATCAGAAGCGTAGAATAGAATGTGAAGTCTCAAAACATCACGTTTCTTAAAGAGAAGAAACTTATGGCACCATCACTAGCAGGAGAGATGTTGAGATCCTGGTAAGAAGGTTAGTCAAGTAGATGGATAAGCAAAAAAGGCGAGAACAACGTAAAGATATTGAGCATACTTCTTATATGAGCTCATACTTGAAGTCCCCTTTCTCATAGAAGCTTTTAGAAATGACTCTGCCTTGGAAATTCAAAATGCCTCAGATTACTCCATTTGTACGAAAGATATATCGTTCACTGCATATAGATTCTTTTAGGAGATTATGCTAATTTAGGGTTTAAATGAGAATCAGATGTGCCATTTATTTTCGTTAAGCTAGGATGGATAAACACAAAAATGGTTAACAAGCCTGACACTGAGAAGCATCTATAGTTTCAGGTAGCTTTAGGACTTTTTTACTAAAGAATTCAAGAGAGTGGTCTTCAATACCAAAACCTCGACCTCTTTGCTATTGTTAAGATAGAGAGGTAGTGCAAGCCTCAGAAGTTTTGTCTAGTGGTACTCTGACAAGGTGATAGAATTAAAAGCCTTCCATCATCCCTTGGCATTGGAAGGTTTCAAACAAGAGTTATGGGTAGATAGAGCATGGTACGCCATTCACAAGAATTCTATCACCACATATGAAGTAGCTTGGAGAAAACTATTTGATGAGATAAAGATAGAGGATCAGGTTTTCTTCAAATTAAAATAAGAGAAAGTGTTAGTATCTTTGTCTTGGGAGAAGGTATGATCCCCAAAGTTTGATAATAGGAAAGGAAAAAATGACAAAAGAAGATTCTGTGACATAAGTCGAAGAGGTGGTAAGGCATCAGAATTCTTTAAGTCAAAAAGACACTGGGATGATAGCTATAATGAAAAGAGGAGATCGCGATGAGGCAAGAAAAATAGCTCAAATATAGGAACATAGGAAATTTAAGTCCCTAAATGCCCTTCTTTTATGGATCCTAGAAAAGATTAAGAGGAGGGGATTGCTATTATTGGATCCTCGCCCAATAAAAGTAAAGCCATCTAAAAATACAAAGAATAAGTTCTGTGAATTTTATCAGAACACCAAACATGTGACTGATAAGTGTTTTGATCTAAAAGAGCAAGTTGAGGTTTTAGTTAGGAATAATTAACTGATTGAATTTGCGGTAAACCTAAGGGACGAGTATAAGGACCCTAGGAAGAATTAAAAGCAAAAGAACACATATTCTTGTGTAATAGTGATCTCGAGTGGGCCAATACTAGTAGGGAATTTGAATAAAGCAAGAAAAAAATTATTCAAAATATTCCCTACCCAACACCTTATTAGAACTTATTAGAACCTCATGTAATAAATGTAAAAGATGAGAAGATTGCAAAAGTGATCTCAGTCCTGATTATGTTCATCAAAGAGGATGAGATGGGTGTTTACTATCTTCATGATGATGCCTTGATAGTAACTTTAATAGTTGGAACATCTTAGGTTAATAGGATACTAATCGAAATGGAAAGTTTCATTAATATTATATTTAAAGAGATGCTATCTAGAAATCAAAGACTTGAGGTTAAGACTGACTAAAATAGAATTATATAGATTCTGGGAATCATGTATCTACCCTTTGGACACTGTATAACTACCAATAATCGTAGGAGATAGATCATACTAGAAAATGACCATGTTGGAGCCACAAGTCGTGGATCTCAAGATACCATACTTTATGATCCTGGGAAGACTATTTCTCAAGACAATTAAAGCAATGAAAAACATCTATTACTTGAAACTGAAATTCAAGACAGTGGAAGACGTCGGGATAGTGAGAGTAAGTCAAAGAAAGACAAAATCATGCTTTGCTCTGATAATAAAAAATTCATATTGTATTTTCAAGTAACCACTCAAGCAGACCTCAGGAGAACAAAGAGAGGATGTTCAGCATAAATAAATGATACAAAGATTGGCAAGAAAGATGGGATATACGAACAAATCAATGATCATAAAGCTAGTTGAAGAGCTTGAATCTATAATTTTGAACGAGAATAGTCTTAAGAGAATCATAAATATCGGGTCTAATTTACTCAAGGAGCAAAAGAGAGCCTTAATAAAAGCATTGAGACAGAACATAGATGTCTTTGCTAGGACCCACAAAGAGATTCTACGAATCAGCATCTGAGTTATCTCCCATCACCTTATCGTTGATCTTAAATTTAAGGCATTATCTAAAAAAGAAGAATGTTCAACTTAAAATAAAGAAAAACTATTCGAGTAAAAGCGGATAAGCTTTTTAAGGCCAATTTTATCTAAGAAGTTTACTACCTTAAGTGGTTTTCTAATATGGTTATAGTGAAGAAGTCCTATAAAAAATAGAGAATGTGTATAGACTTCACTGATTTTAATAGGGTATACCTCAAAAATAACTTTCTATTTATGAGAATAGAGTAGTTACTAGATTTTACAGTAGGATATAAACTTCTAAGCTTTATGAATGCCTTTTTGGGTTATAACCAAATAAAATACATGAACCTGATTAGAAAAAAACTGCTTTTATTACAGATCAAGATTTATATTGTTATAAAGTGATACCTTTCGAATTGAAAAACATAAGGGCTACTATCCAAAGACTTGTTACTTATGTTTTCAAACCTTTAATTGAGTCAACAATGAAAGTGTATATTAATGATATGATTACAAATTCTGTCAAAGCAGTTAACCATATAAAGCACCTAGAGAAAACTTTCTCTTATCTGAGAAAGTATAATATGAAGTCAAACCCTAAAAAATGTTTCTTCAGGGTCGGACCAAAAAAATTCTTCAGGCATACGGTCAGTAAACTGGGAATTAAGGCTAATCTATAGAAGGTTATGACACCCGTGTTTGTACCTCAAGGGTATATTTGTAACTTCATCATATTTTTTATTCATACTTTTGTATTCATCATGCATATCAATAATTCGTCCGCCTGATTTTGAATATATTTGGCATTTATGTTGATTAAAAAGAGTTTAGGTGAGTGTATGTTGGGACCCCATTTGTGATTTTCAATTTCGAAAGGGACTCGAGTGGAAAAGTCTATTTTTGGCAAGTTCAATCGATCGAATGGATAATTTGCTCGACCAAAATTTTGAGGACTCTCTGGAAGATTTTGGCTTTAGATTCGTTTGAACGAATAGGGGGATTCGTTCGATCGAATTGGGATTTGTCCGACCGAAGGAGCCATTCGTTCGATCGAAATATGGGTTCGTTCGAATGAATGAGAATTCGTTCGATCGGCAATTTGGAAGCTCTCTGACTTCTGTAGACGCTGAAAGGTTCGTTCGAACGAAGGGGGTGATTGGGTCGAACAAAATCAGTGCAAAATAACGAAATTGCCTATTTCGA
>JAVXUL010164622.1:0-13157 GCA_035590515.1 Trichilia minutiflora | reverse complement strand
CGTAGACGTGTTTGTCGAACCACTATAAAAATTTTCGTGTGTTCATTTTATTTTTGTTTACATAGCATTGCTTGCATCATCTCATAGTACCATTTTTAATTTGTTCAAGTTTAAAATTTTGAAATATCCAATTCAACCCCCTCTTGGATTTCGCCAACTGGGACTTCAAGAATCATAAAGAAAAATCTACTAAAAAATCTAATAACTTTGTATGTACTCTTTATGATGAACTGGTCATTCGAAAGAGCGATGTTATGAAATCATTGACTATCGTGAGTGGTGGGACTTCATAAAGAAAGCAAGAAAGAAGATTGTGGGGAAAGTTATGATGACATATATAGATGAAGAACAATCACAACATGGAAAATATTACTCACCTAGGTATTGTTGATAAGGCCACTGTATTCTTGATAGCTTCTAAGAATAATACTTGGATTATTGATGCAGGTGCATCTGACTATATGATTAAGGACTCTAGTCAATTATAATATATTTGCCTTTCCTCCTAATATAATATATCTACAACTAATGGTAGTACTTCTCCTATTACTAAAGAAGGATCTATTACATTGTCCAATGCTCTTACATTAGATTCAGTCTTTAGTTGTTTCATCCTTTGAATACAACCTTTTATCTGCTAGTCAAATTACTACCACTTTTACTTATACTGTAACCTTCTGACCCTTATTTTGCATTTTTTAAGATATTCTAATTCAGAAGATTCTTGGTTATCGTGTTAAACAGGGAAAAACTCTATTACTTGGATTTAACAAAAAATTAAGGATAGAAATTTAATCATGCATATCAAATAGTAGTAAAGACAAAGCTCAAGTAACTATTTGGTTATAGCACCGAAGATTAGGACATCTTTCTTTTAGATGTCTTCAAAAATTATAATCACATCTTTTTTTAGCTTTAAATGATTCGTATTTTTATTGTGATATTTATAAATTGGCCAAGAACCATCGTATTTTTTATTTACCAAGTTTAAATATATACTACAAGAAAATAGGTCTTTAGCGACGCCAAGCCATGTCATCACTAAAAGACCATCGCTATAGTAATTAGCGATGACTATAGTCGTTGCTAAATGTAACCTTTAGCGACAACAATGTCGTCGTCAATAATTGTATTTAACGTCGCTAAAATCCTAAAATTTGCGACAACAAGAAAGTGTATATTTTCAGTAGCGATATTTTGTCACCACTAAAGCTTTTAGCGATAACAAAAATGTCGCCATTAAAGGTTTTAACTGTAATATGCTATCGCCATTAAAACTTTTAGCGACAATAAAATGTTGCCACTAAATCTTTTTGTCATCACGAAAAATTGTATTTATGACTTTAGCAACGATTTGGTGGCGTTCTAAAAATATTATTTTTATAAATAAATTATATAAATTTTTTTGTTAATATTTTTTCTACTAAAAATTATATTTTTATAAATAAACTTATATAAATTTGTTTTATTAATATTTCTTCTGTTAAATTTGAAATATTATTATATGTTATATAAATTTAACTGAGATATTTAATAACAATTAAATAAATAAATAAACTAATAAAAATAGACAAGTAACAATAAAAATAATATGCATATTATTGCAAACATATAATACAACTGATATTAGGATATGAATCATTTGAAATTCAAGTGAATATAATTCATATATTATTTAGAATATTTAATACATTGAGAAATAAAAATGTAATTGAGACTTAAGGTTGTCATAGTTAAAATCAATGCAGTATCAACTCTGTTAAGATGTCTTTTAACTCTTATAGTTCTTTTTTATGAACTTCTATCCGCTTTTTTGTCCTAACATAGTCGATGTGTTTATATCTTGTGTAGATCTATAAGTAGACCGAACCAATAGTGATGAACCTTAATAAAAAAATGATTAAATGTATATTAAAATATCACAATTACATTGAAATTATTCATCAATTAAAAATTTAATGACACAACTTCATTATAAAAGGAAAAGTAAAACAAACTTATAAAGAAGAGCAATAATTAAAAAGGTGATATGTGGATGAATAGAAGCAATAAGAGAAGCAAGGTGCATATAAAATAACGGAGTTTTAATAAAGTAAATATATAATGAAAATGTCTAACAGAATTTCTTCAGCAAATAATAAAACCTCCAGTAAAATGTTGAAGTTATACTACCAACAAGAAAAACATGAGAAATATTACATATGAGAGGTTATCATTGCTGTAAGAATCAATATGCAGGTACTTGATCATAAGCAATCATATGTTGTGAATCCCGTCCGTTAGATGTATGGGCATTATGGTAAATCATTCATGAGATTTCTTACATGATTTTGCATGTAAATCACACGTTAAAGGGTTTGATAACTTGAGGATTATTTTTGAGGAGATGTGTGGTATAGAATAATAAGTTTATAAGTAAAAACTAGATTTTTAATCCCAAAATTATCTCTAATTGAAAAAAAGTTATTATCATTTTTGGAGAGTTTGGAGAGAGTTTTCCATCGATATATTATAGGTTCTATGAGGATACCTAAATCAAAAGTTATGGCCATTTGAAGTTACGGTCCGAAATTAAGAAAAACAGGAGAAGTATCGATATTTTGGGTGTTAAAGTATCAATACTTGGTACTGGAGAACAGGAAGTATCTATGCTTTTCCAGGAAGTATCAATACTCAAGCACAAGGCAGGAAGTATCGATACTTTATAAACAGTGATTAACAGTATAATCGAAGTATTGATATTTTAAGGAGAAAAGTTTCGATACTTTGCATCCTTGATAAATAGTAAGGCTTAAAGTATCGATACTACAAAGAAGGAAGTATCAATACTCAGGGCGCATCTGAGTCAGGAGCCTATATTCTACAGAAAGTATCGATCCTGAGGGATTGAAGTATCGATACTTTGTGACATTGCAAAGGAAAATATCGATACTTGAAAATTGAAGTATCAATACATTGACGAAGAAGAACGTGAACGACGTTAGAAAGTATCGATACTTGGGGATTAAAGTATCGATACATAGATGTAAAATGGACCTGAACGACTCTTTTCATCAGGAAGTATCAATACTTGGAGATGTGGCGAGCTCAGAGATCATAATTTAGAGAGCATTTCAATCATTTTGGAGCCTCAATATATGAAATGTCAGGGGTTCATCTTACCTATTTTTCTTTTTTCTCTCCCGTTTATAACTTTCTTCTCTTCTCTGTCTATCAAAAATAAATCTTACCCAAATCTCCACAAAACTCCCTCATTTCCTCAGGATGACCTCAGAATCAACACCAGAGCACGGGAACCCCTTCTAATCAAGGCTTTGTTTGATGAATCAAAAGGATTCGTGAGAGAGAGGGCGTAGGTGAATTAAAGTTGAAGAGAGAGAATCAAGCAAAAAGGGACTTATAGCTCATCTACTAGTTTGGATAAGCTTATCCCTTAACTCATCTCTCTATTTTAAGCTATTATTAATTTTGCGTAGTTCTAAAAATAGATAGCTCGATCACTGTTCACAAAACCCTATAATTTAAGAATTTTCTAATTTATCAAATAAATTGATAAATTTAAAGGTTTTTACTTCTATTGGTGTTGAAAGAATTGAGAATAATTTGAAATGGAGTGAGATCGTGTATGAGCAGTAAGTCGACAGTGAAAAGCGAGAGAGAGAGAGAAAAAAAAAGAGTGAGAGAGAGAGATATGACTGAGCATTTCATTATGCATGTATTTTTGTAACAGGTCATTGAATCTGTGTATATCCAAGTATGACAGTCGAGGTTAAAGAATCTCCGACGCAAATGAGACATCCGAAGGGTGGTTTTCCATCCCGGAACGGTGAGTCGATATACTTCTTTTCTTTTGCCTCTTTAAATATTATTCATAGGCATTGATATGTTTATTATGCTTGAGATGGTATAACATATGGATATGTGTAGACATGACTGAAACGAGGAGGCATTAGAATTATGTTGTGTGGTGGCTAGGTTGGCCCCTTGCTTGTGGTATCGTAGGGATATTATGACTATTTTGATACTATGTATTTGAGGTCAGAGGACAATTGTAAATGATGTTTTGTAGATTGTGGTATAGTTGAGTGTATATATATATAATAGCTGGAGTGCCATCATTGTTATTTGGCCTGGTGCGCCATTATGTTTTGTTTTATTATTTTTGGTCTTGTGAGTCACAACTATTAATTTCATGACTTTGTGTGTCATGTTATCGATTTTTATATGGGTGAAGATTGACCATGCAGCTCGTGTAGATTGAGTAGAATCCAATTGACCCAGGGTAAGGATTGGTCATACAGTCCAAGATAGGATGGGTAGAATCCAACATATCCAGATTATAACATGCTAACCATATACTTACATGGCCACACATACTCATACAGGGTTGCGGATCAGTCATACAGCTCAAAATGAGTAGATGAGATCCTATAAACCGAGGGGCTATATAGATTGAATTTATACTGATTTTTCAGTCATGTTCATTATGTCACCTTCCACTATGATTGATTTTATGATTTCGAGGAATTTTCGTAATCAGTCCATGGATTTCATATTGTTGTTATATTTTATTGTCTACTCACTGAGTATTTTTCTAAATACTCACCCCTCACTCCTCCATTTCAAGTTAGAGTAGTCGGGTATGGCATAGCATAGCTGAAGTGAGAATTCAACAAAGTTTTTCAGGTACTCAACTTAGATTTATACTTTGTGGGCCACTAAACATGATACATTTGTAAACAATGTGATTTTGTATATTTTGATTTGACCAAGAACTTATTGAAATTACTTATTTTGAAAAGTGTTTGTAATGTAATATATTTTATGGGAATACAAATGTTGGATTATATATATATATATATATATATATACATAGATAGATAGATAGATAGATAGATAGATAGATATATAGATATATAGATATATAGATATATAGATATATATAAATATTTAAGAAAACAAAAATTAATATTTATCAATTACTATAATCAATAAATATTAGGAACATTATTGGCCATTGGATTAAATACCAAAAAAAATAGTATTTAACTAGATAATAATATTTGACAAACAACAATTGTGCCAAATATTATTCAAGTATTCATTTATATTTAAATAACATTTATTTAAATATTTATAAATAAATACTTTGTATTAGAATTAATAAATAAATAATTTTATTTATTAATTAATTAATATATCAAATATATTAATTCAAGTCTCCAAAAAGATCAACATCGTTTTCCGAACTAACGGGTGCTAGCGCGTCATTGTCGAAAAAAATTTATTCTTTCATTAAAGAATAAAATTGCCTACCGATCAAATATCGAAGCAATATAATTTTCGTCAATACGAAATTTCATTAACTAGTTTAATGATCTTATTATCATCCATCATCAACTACTAGGTATTGTGTGTGACCCCCTGGGTTCACCGTGAACTAGACATGAGTAAATACGAACACATTCATATCACTTCGGTATAACTCCTTATAACTGAAATTCTCAATGATCATCAGTGATCTCTAGCAAGATATCATGATCCCTAGAACACTGAGAACATAATTCGAATAAACTCATATAGTCGTACTTATATGTAATAAGGTCCCTCTGCTATCGACTCCCAATTGAGTGCAGGTCATAGAAAAGTCAAACCCCTAACTAAATCATAGGATCAGAACTTCAATCATAAATGGGATCCACGTATCCAAAAACTTATTTCTGGAATTTGTGCACTCTGACCAGAGATTTAATCCCTGTAAATGATAGTTCTGCCTAGGATCTCAAGCTCAAATGCCTGAGCTAGCATATTCCATCTTGACCACCACCTGTTCTCATACAATGAGAATACATTGCCATCAAGTTTCTTTTAACAGGCGTGGCTAGCTCAGTGTTGTATACACAAGTGAACGATGTGCCTTATTATAGATTGCAGCCATGATGTTTTAGGTCTAAGGACTAATGGTACACTAGTACGACTGTGCGATGAATCATTGACTGTGGATATTCACCCATGTGATTCATCACGTTTGGTCACGTTCTCGAATGTGATACCCATGTTTATGCTCTTGTGACATGAGATTCATCACCCAACTATTAATATCAAATACTAATCATTGACAGCAACAAAACATACCAATCATGCAATGTCATTATCCCTGATGACATCACCTCAATCGGGAACAAGTTTTATATATATTTAAATCAAAGATTCTGCTCTCATATCCATAAATCTTTATAGATAGAATCTCGACTCATATAATATATATAAAAACATATCTCACATTAATAAAATAAATATAATAACGAGCAATTGAACACAATGGAAGATACAAAAATGTCATTTTATTAAATGTAAACAATTTTACAAATAATTACAAAGTTTATATACAAAGAAATGATAACCTTGAACCATATGACATGATTATTTCTAGGGCATATCTCTAACAAACTCCCACTTAAACTAGAGCCAATCATCATGGTATTTTATACCCATCTTCTTGAGATGACGATTCAGTTGCTTTTGTATCACTGGCTTAGTAAGTGGGTTCACCACGTTATCTGCTAACAAAGTTTTCTACACGATCAACTGTTTATCTGATATAAACTCTCTGATCAAGCGAGACTTTCGCTGAATATGTTTAGACTTCTGGCGAGACCTTGGTTCCTATGCCTGGGCAATCACTCCATTATTATCACAGTACAAAGCTACTGGATTAGTAATGGAAGGAACCACTTTAAGTTCACTCATGAACTTGCGGATCTAGACAGCCTCCTTTACTGCTTCAAAAGCAGTAACATATTCAGCTTCTGTAGTGGAGTTAGCTGTAGTTGTCTGTTTGGAACTTTTCCAACAAACAACACCTCCATTACAAACAAAAACAAATACGAATATAGACTTTCTATCATCCGCATCTGACTGAAAATATGAATAAGTATATCCCTCGACTTTTAACTTACCTCCTTCGTACGTTAAAACTTAATCCTTAGTCCTTCTCAAGTACTTAAGGATTCGTTTAACTGCTGTCCAATGCTGCTCTTTAGGATTTGTCTAATATCTGCTAGTAATACTTACAGTAAATACTATATCAGGTCTAGTACATAGCATGGCATACATAAGACTCCCTATTGCTGAAGCATAAGGAATTTTTCTCATACACCCTCACTCTGCATCAGTCTTTGGTTCCATCTTTCGAGAAAGATGAATATCACGACTGCAAGGCAAGAATCCCTTCTTGGATTCTTCCATACCAACCTTTTTGAGTATTTTTTCTATGTACAGGGTTTGGGAAAGACCTATTATTCATTTCACTCTAGCTCTATAGAGACGAATACCCAGAATATAGGTCTTTTCTCCTAAATCCTTCATGGAGAACACATTAGATAACCATAATTTAACCTCAGTCATCATACCTACATCATTTCTTATAAGAAGTATGTCATCTACATACAATACAAAGAATATGATAGCATGATTATTTTCCCTCTTATAGTCACACGGTTTCTTCAATATTCTTGATAAAGCCAAACGATTTGACTGCATCATCGAATCGTATGTTCTAGTTTCTAGAAGCTTGCTTCAATCAATATATGAATCTATGCAACTTACATACTTTATGACTATCTGTTAAAATAAACCCAATGGGTTGTTGCGTATATATGGTCTCCTCAATAAAACCATTGAGGAAGGCTGTCTTTACATCCATTTGCCATATCTTATAGTCATAATAAGCTGTAATAGAAAGTAAAATCTGAATGGACTTAAGCATAGCAACTAGTGAAAAGATTTCATCATAATCATACTATGTTTTTGAATATAACCTTTTGCCACCAGTCTAGCTTTATAAATCTAAACTTTTCCATCTTTGCCAATCTTTTTTTTGTAAATCCATTTACAATCGATAAGAACAATTCTTCTGGTGGATCAATAAGTGACCACACCTGATTAGCATATATGGAGTCCATCTCGAATTTTATGGCTTCAAGCCATTTTCCAGAATTAATGTCTAATATTGCCTTTTTATAGGTTCTAAGATCTTCTCTTTGTTCATCTTCTCCTATCATGAATGATTCAAAATCATTACCCGATAAAAAGAAATATCTCTGTGGAGGGTATGATATCCTAGTAGATCTATGAAGAGATTGGTCTACAGAAGGCTGAGGATCAGATGGAGTAGGTTCATTAATATAAACAGGTTTATGTACATTAACAGGCTTATTTATTTGATTTTGGTCATTATCAAACTCTCCAGACTCTTCTGAGAGTTCGATTTTTCTACCTACACTACCTTCCTCAATAAACTGATTCTCGAGGAATTGTGTGTGTCTGTTGATTAAAACACTTTGATCAGTATAAAAGTAGAAATAATATCCTAAACTCTTTTTAGGATATCCAATAAAGCGACCCTTTTTAGATCTCATATTTAGCTTATCAGATTCAACAATCTTAACATAAGCTGGACATCCCCAAGGCTTCATATGATTGAAGCTTGGCAATTTCTCATACCATATCTCATATGGTGTTTTAGGAACTGTTTTCGATGGAGTCCTGCTTAAGATGTACATTGTAGTGTATAGAGCATATCCCTAAAGATATATAGGTAAGTTTGTGAAACTCATCATAGATCGTACCATATCAAGTAAAGTACGATTCTTCCTTTCTGATATACCATTATACTGTGGTGTATAAGAAGATGTGAGCTGAGATATTATACCATTCAATTTAAGAAAATCTAGAGATTCAGTACTTAAGTATTCGCCTTCATGATCAGATCATAAAGTTTTAATACTTTTTCCTGATTGTTTCTCTACTTCTGATTTGAATTCTCTGAACTTTTCAAAAGATTCAGATTTGTACTTCAATAAATACACATACCATACCGAGAATAATCATCAGTAAAGGTTATGAAGTATGAGAAACCACCTCTAGCCATTTCTCTAAATGGCTCCCACACATCTGTGTGTATCAATTCAAGAATTTCATTGGCTCTCTTCCCTTTACCAATAAAGGGTAATTTGGTTATTTTTGCTTGAAGAAAGGATTCATAAGTTGGGTAGGGTTCAGAACCCAATGGACCTATAAGTCTATCTATACCCATCTTCATAATCCTTTTCTCTCCAATATGACCTAATCTATTATGCTAAATTAATTTTGAATTAATTTCATTTTAGATCATTTCTTATTAATGGTATTTATCATGTTAACCTCATTTGTATCAAGAACATAAAACCATTCACATTCAGATCAATGCCAACCAATTTACTTTTAAAATAAATACAACATTTATATTAATTAAAAGTACATGTATATCCTTATTTACACAAAAGATGTACAGACAAAATATTTTTATTGGCTGGATCAAAATACTTAACATTGTATAATACAATACAATGGCCTGATGACAAAAATAATCTATATGTCCCAGCGTGAATGGCTGCAACTATTGCATCGTTTGCCATCTTCAGTAAGACAGCTCCAGCTTCTAGTGATTGCTCACTATGAAGTGACTGCAAACACATACAAATATATGGGTAGCAGCTGAATTTATAATCTAGGAATGTGAATCTGAAATAATATTTAATTCAATTTCTATAAAATGATATGAAAGCATACCTGACGCCCTCCTCTATCTCAAGCTCTCCAAGTAAAGAGGACAGTTCCTCTTCCAGTGTCCATGCTTCTTACAATGATGACACTCATCATTGGTTGACCTTTGGCAACCTGTTTGCCCTTTGATTTACACTTCTCCTTTTTCTTAGAGACTCCTCCTTTGGGTTTAAGTCTAAAGGATTTCTTGCCCTTCTTCTTCGATTTCTTACTAGAAGAAACCGTGGCAAGAATAGTCTCTTTTCCCTTCCTTTTGGATGCTCTCTTATAGAATAAGATAATCTCATTATCGAATTCAGTAAGAGTCAACTCCATTTTGTTCATATTATAATTGATAACAAATGAGTCATAACTTGGAGAAAGAGACTGTAGGATCAAATCCATCTGCAGTCTAGCGTCTATAGAGAACTCCAAGGCAAACAATTACCCTATCAAATTAATCATCTTTATAAGATGTGCATAAGGGGGAACTCCTGGACTCAGTCTCATCGCGAATAAGATAATAGACAGCTCATACCGCCTCATACTCGAACTCTCTCTATACATCTCCAGTAGAGAGTGATAAATATCACGGGCATTCTACATATCCTCATGTTGGGCCTGTAAGTCATCATTCATCGAGGCTAGCATGTATGATCTTACTTTAAGATCATCATCCTTCCATCTTTGGAAGGTCTCTCTCTCCTCTGGAGATGCGTCCATAGAAAGGGTTTTAGGTGTGGGTTCATCAATGATATAGCCAAGTTTTTCAGAATCTAGTACGATTCTGAGATTCCTAAACCAGACATTAAAATTAGGTCCGATTAGTTTGTGGGTGTTAAGGATTTTAGCTAACGAATTAGCCATTGAATGTGTATCACTTGATCAAAGTTTTAAAAATTGATTAATCTATAGGAAAAAAGAAACACATCAGTATGTATAAATGTATATCAAACCATTTAGTTTTGGACTTTAAACTAAATAGTTCTCCCACTACTTAAAATAAATCCCATATTCGCTTAATTTTATTGTAATCTTGTTACAAATTAATTAGTGGGTGATTATTTTCTTATTAAACTCATAAAACCTCACCTGACAGTTATTGATCAAACAAGTCTAATAAGTTAGAAACACATTTCTGTTTGTAACTCTTCACAAGGCATAATCAATTAACCTCTAGATTCTTACACCTCACTTGACAGTTATTGGTGCTTGAAGCTAGTTAAGCCAGACCCAATGCCCTTTCTTAAATAAGTAGCAATCAGACCCCTCACCTGACAGATATTGAAAGCCCAATACATCCTATCAAGAAACAAGTCAATTAGACTATGACACCCAGTGAGGGCCCTCACCTGATAGATATTGGGTTACTCCATAAGAAATGTCAATAACCTATTGACTGTATTGGAAGGTTTAAGCCTAATATTTTATTAAGGGGGGATTTTATTAAGGTCTCATTTTATTATACAGTGATGGTATTTAAATTCTATATCATTTTCTAAAAATGACATCTGTTTTAAATCTTAGTCCATTACTGTTTGATCATATCAACTGAATAAATTAACAATTAATTTATTATGGATTATGTTGACATAAGGCTTTTAATTACTCCACTAGAATTCTATTCATTCTAGATTAGTTAAAAAATTAATTAGAATCATTATTCAATTAAATTTTTAATCCTGAGTAATTAGAACACATTTTCTATTCGTATGGAACAATTCCATATTACAATTTTTAATTCAAGAATTAAAAATTTTTAATAACAGAAAAATACTAATGTAATTAGTAATTGAGTGGGATTAATGGCTTAAGTAATAATCCTATCAATTAATATTATTTTTAGAAATTTTTTAAACAATTTGAAAAAATTTGCATTTTAGCCCCTATATGACAAATTATGAAAATGCCCCTCATCGAGATCGGGTTTGATTGATGTGTTATTTTTAGTAATAATATTAATAATATTAACATCGAGATCAGGTTTGATTGATGTGTTAATATTATTTCTGAAAATTTTTAAACAATTTTAAAAATTTTGTATTTTGGTCCCTATATGGTAAATTATGAAAATGCCCCTCATCGAGATTGGGTTTGGTTGATGTGTCGTTTTCATCAAAAATACTTATAATTTGAGAATTAATGATCCCCATCACTTAAAACTCGAATCGAAAGCACGTCAGGTGCGAAAACAAGAAAAATATATTTTTTCGAAAAATTTTAAGGTTTGTAGCAAAAAACAGAAGGCTGGGTGTGGCGTGGCCTGGGAATGCACGGCGTGCACTACACGCGCACGCCCATCTCTGCATCACGCACCCGTTCGCTAGCAGTCAGATGGGCATGTGACGTGTACATGTACGCCCGAAAAAAAATAGGGCCTCCTCTATTTTGGTGGCTCATTATATCCCAATTTCTTTTGTTTCCAACACAAAATCAAGACATTAAACACTCCATAAGATGTCCAAACTCATCCCAAAGCTTCCCAACACATCAAAACCACACCAAAACATGTCCATAACAAGTTATCAACATATAGGCATACATTATGCAAAAAGCCACTAACACCATCATATATCAACATAATACTCAAACCAACACCAAATTAAAGCTTCATATGCATAAACCAGAAAATATACACGACTTTGATACCAATTTAAAAGAGAGGTTTACAAGAAAACTCATAGGATCCATGTTTTTTTTTTATGCATACATATATGACCAAACAATTAGCATACATCTATATGTTAGGGTTTGAAAATTTTTACCCAAAGAAGCTTTCTCTTCCAAGCTTGAAGTCTCCCCTAAGCCTTCAAAGGTGTCCACACACTAGTAGGAAGATGAAGGAGATGATGGTGAGGTGTTGGAGACAAGATTGATTTACAAAACCTTTTTGCAAACCTTATGCAACTAAGGTCAATATATCTCTATATATCTTCACATAAGATGCATGGGAAGGAAGTGGAGAAACTTTTGCCTATCCTTTCCCTCTTTGTAAGCCTTAGAAAACAATTTTCTAAATCAAATTCTTGCTACCCATGAGCTTGTTCTTTGTTTCTTTCTTTGTGTTTTCTTTTCTTTTGTTAACAAAATGAAAACCTTTGAATGCCTATCACATGCCCCACATACACATACTTATATATTATAAAAGTAAAAGCAAAATTGGATTTAACTCCAATCCATTTTCAATCTCCCACGTATACAACTTTTCAAAAGAGGATTTGAATGCTTTTAAGAAGTGGAAATGAGTTGGCATCCATTACAAGACATAAACCAATAAGAAGAAAACAAATGGAAGCTTTCTAATGACAAATCTCCTTAACATTATCCAAATAATATTAGTTTAAAAATATTATTACAATTAATAATATTATTAATCTTATTATAATATATTATATATATATAATACATTATCCATTATTATTAATTACATTAATTAATAATATATAGAATTTTATTGGCCATTGGATCAAAAAGTAAGGATCACATGTGATGATGACATTTGGCAAACTACCATGGTGCCAAGTGTCATCCAAGTATTCATTTAAATCAAATAATCATTATTATTTAATATT
>JAVXUL010164601.1:0-13158 GCA_035590515.1 Trichilia minutiflora | reverse complement strand
TATATTTTGGGATAGATTGATCCCCACATATTTGTATATTGATGAACCTTTATGGATTGATTTAATCACTTTGAAGTACTTGTGGATTGTTATGAAATTATTGGGAGTTTGGGTGTTTGGTTGGAAATGCTTTTGAAAGTGCAGTTTATATATTTTGAGTACAGGTTTTGTAAATTCCTTACAGGCTTACAGGATGTATTCTGTGTGATTGGATACATCCTGGAAGTCTATGATAGTTGTCATGTGTAGGACCCACGGGTTGAGGCGCGATAACTTTATTGGTATAAGAGCTTTTGGTTTTAAAACGATTTTAGAAACACCCAAACTTGATTTTCAAAGTACATTTTGATATCTTCTGTATGATTTTATGATTTTTAAAAGTTTTCAGTGGACTAGGTGAGTCAAGTCATAGGAAGCATCACTACTATGTTAAATGCATTCACTTAAAATTTCGTGATCTTTTGTAGTGAAATATCTTTGAGACTTAGACGAGGTCGTGGTAGACTATGAAGGAAGGTAGTGCCTGAGGAAGAAGAGGTTATGTCGTATATGCCTCCATTAGAACCCGAGGAGCAGCTTGAACCTGCCTTAATACCAGTAACTGGGTATGGGAATACCTCCGTGTATAACTCCTGAGCAATGAGCTACCTTCATGGCATACCGGAATGCTCAAGATTTATAAGCATTTAGATTGACCCCGAAGTTGTTCAAACTGATCAAAGAAGTTCGATAGTTGGGAAGTGTACCTTTTAAAGGTACTACAGATACGGTAGAAGCCAACTGATGGTTTAAAAAATTGGAGGATAACCTGAGTGACATGGAGCTGGAAGACATGTACAAGTTAAAGGTAGCTGTCATATTGTTACAGGATAGTGCAGCTACTTGGTAGGCAAATGTGTAAGCTAGAGCCTCTGTACAGTTGACTTGGGACAACTTTGTGCAGGAATTCAGGGATTAGTATTATAACCCCTTTCATTATAACCAAAAAAAGCAAGATTTCCTTCGATTAAGACAGATGGGTAAAACAGTGAAGGAATATGAGACTCAATTGAGAGAGTTGGTTGAGTTTGTGTCTGAGTTCGCCAATGAAGAGAGCCAAGTTCAAGGAAGGATTGAACTTTAAGATTCCTGAGAAGATGTCACTGTTGGGGAATCAAGGGTACAAGGAAATGATACAGATGGCCCTTAGAGCTGAAAGGTTGATAGGAGAAAGAAGGTTAAGGAGTCAATTCCAGAAAAGAAAAGATTTGAGTATACAGGTTGACTCTCCATCCAAGAAGAGCCGTAGTAGTGGTTCATCCAATGGTGCCTCTGTTACAAGTCCTGCCAGTATCTCTTCACATTCCCCTTAAAGTCAAAGACCCTCGAGATTCATATCATCAGCTTAGGGACATACTCAGGGCTCGAGACAGGATCAGAGGGTGGATCGGTATATTGATTGTAGGCAATATCATATGGGAACGTGTCCTTTGCTTTCAGTATGCTATCGGTGTGAGGAGACAGGACACATCAAGAGATTTTGTCCCAAGCTAGGCAGAGTGGAGATGGGTGGTCAGACTAACGGTCATTATTCTCACCACCAACAGCCACTAGTTGAGCAGGCAATGACTTTTACGGGTAAAAGATCAGGAGTGGGCAGTTCATTTACAGTATCTCGTGGTGCTCAGAGAACTCGAGAGAGAGTTCAGATGAGAGTTTTTGCATTTAATCAGGAGCAGGCATAGGTTAACTATTCACACAAAACCTAAAATGTAAAAACTATCCGCAAGTGTATGGTGTCAAGTTGTAATCCCACAACAAGTAGGGTATCGTATCTATAGGGAAAATGTAATCTTATTGATGCCTATAATGAACTAAAACTAATTTTATCTAGAAAATTAATCTAGAAGGAATTAAACTAAACTACCCAAGAAAAAAAATAATAAAAACACTCTCACGCAAACTACAAAATTCAATGAATACGAGTATAGAGAATTGGGTTCATCTAAGTAGGAATCCATTTTAATACTAGATAAGCCTAAGTAATAAGTTGAGTAATAAACCGGATTTTATGTATTCAACTCCCTCTCCCGAGGTGATTTGATTATATTCTTAAGTATAACTGAATATCCCTATTATAATTCATACTTAAAAACGCATTAAACACATATTCAATCCCAATGGTCTCCGAATTACCAACCGTCTCCCAACTAATTGTATAACCCAGTTGAATTATTCATTATCCACACTAAACTCACTCTCCCAAGTGCAAAAGTTTAAAATTTAAATTAACAATCCATATCTCTATGCAATTGAAGCATTAACAATTGAATAATCAAATAACACAATCTTAGATTTTTAGCAATAAACATATAGCATTAAAACATCATCTATACTTAAGACTACATCAATTCTCTAGAAAATAAATTTAGCCTAACATGATATCAATCAAATTAACATCCATAGACATAGAAGTCATAGTCAAACAACCCAAAGAATGAAAATACAAGAAGAGAGAAAGAAGAAAAAAACTCAGATTGTCTTCACTTTAATCTTACTTTCAATCTTCAATCCTTGTTGCTGCTGGATCTTTGATTATTTTTGCTTGAGTTCTTGATTTGTTTTTGCCTCCAAAAGGTGTCTAAGATCTCCTTGATTCGTGCCCTAGGTGTCTTTTTATAAGAATCGAGTCTAAGATGTATTAGGAGTCCAAAAATATCAAAAACGTGAAATTTGCAAAGTGGGTGCTGTAGCTGGCGTTCCAGCCTCAGATCTGGTGCTGTAGCACCAGGTTGCTGTGTTTTTACTGTTCTGAAGTTAGGGACTTGGCGTTGTAGCCTGGTTTCTAGTGCTGTAGCGCCAACTTGCTATTTTGGGGATGATATTCTGCATCTTAATTTTGCCCGTCCATCATCTTCAAGCCTTCGATTAATGCTATTAGCAACTTTAAATGATCTCAATGTCTTCATAAAAGTGGTAGATATTCGAGTCATCTTTCCAACAAAACTTGAATCATCCAAATCCAATTATTATATAAGAAGTTATATCCAATGCACGAAAACTGCACAGATTTGATCCAAAATGCCCGTTTTCTCAACTTTTGGGAATTTGGCCCTACAACACAAAAACAAGCAAAAACTCATTAGAACATCATATAATAACTCAAAAACAAGTAAAATATAAGCCGAGAAACATTAATAAATATCAACCAATCAGTAATCAAGGGAAAAAGTCAATCTATGAATATACGTTAGAGTTTTTGAGACTAGCGGAGCAGACTTGAATGAATCAAAAAGTTAGCAAGTCACAGAGTATTTGATACTTAGATTCTGATTTTTGATCAGTCAGCATTCATTTTTGTATGTAATGAAGGTATTTTTAGTTGAAAGAGTTCTAAACAGATGACAACAGTAAACTCAACTACTAAAACTAAATATATTGCCACTTTAAAAGCAGTAAAAGAGACTGTTTAGACGTACAAGATAATATCTGAACTAGGTTTGATTTCAAGCATGACTTATCCAATAAATGTGTTTTGTGATAATATTGGGGTTAATACACAGGAACTGAGAACACACCAAAAGTCTAAGTATATTTAGCATTAATATCATATTTTGAGAGAATTTATTAAAACTGGAGAAATAATTATTTAGTAAAAATCTTTGATAGACAATGTAGCTGACCCACTAAGTAAATTGATAGTACAGAAGTAGCTGGACTATCATCTTAAGAAGATGGGTATTAGATATAACAGCGAATGACTTTAGTGTAAGTGAAAGATTATTAGTATATGTCCTAGAAACTATTCGTGTTGTCATTTTAGGGATACTTTGTCTTGTATTTAATATTTATTATTAATAAAAGAAAGAGTTTTTTATTCATATATATGTACTGTTTCCTTTATTTTATCATGCATTTAAATAAACTATGTATGTAAATTATCTAGATAATTCATTTAATAATTAAATGATATTATCAAAATTGTTCTTTACAAAAGTGATATTAATGGGCAACAATATTGTACAGTAGGCATACTAAATATCTCCTACAAAAATCATGATATCCTATTAGTACGGGTAACGATAAGAGTCACGTTAGTAGGATATTAGTATGAATTAGTAGTTAAAGAACTATTTTTCAAATATAACCAAATAACGATAAATCACATGGTAATGTATGTAGTTAATGATATATCACATGATTATACTAGTGCGCGATATAATTCTTTGACTTGAGATATCATGATCAAATTCGATGTAAATGCATATAGTTCATATAGCATATAAGTATCAGACTAATCATGTGTTGTATGTTAAAGCTGATTTAGTCATGTATTGTTTATATATGGTTATGAACGATAGTTAAGATGGGATCTAATGGCTCGACCTATTGGATTAGAAGTACCAGCTAATTTCATTTGGATTTGAGTTTCTAGACGAATATTGATAAATGTTTAAAACATAAATCTATGGCCAGTGTAAATTAAAGGTCATACAAAAATGTTTGTGATGATTAGTTTAGGACATATTGATCAATAGTTCGTAGATATATTGAATTTAAAATTTTAACATTCTATGAACCCTTACTTGAATAGGATTAGACAATGGAATGATATTACTCACATGGTATATGCAATCTTAAATGGGTTTGATGAAGTATTTCTTCATGGTTGTTTAAGAACTATAGCATATTACTAGATATTAACCATAGTTAATTAATGGTTAAGTAACTATAGTTTTGGATAAATATTAGATTTATATATTAAATAAGTAATATTTATTAGATAAATATCAAATTAATTAGATACAAAATCAAGAATATATATATATATACACACACACACACACACACACACACATTTATTTTTCTATTTTTGAGGGATAAGGATGAATATTTGAAAAAACAATCATCTCTCTCTCCTAAAAAATTGGCTAACTCTTGTGCAAATTGTGGAGGATTCAAAGGGCTTTGGATCTTTTTTTCATCAAATCTATAGCTTTAGAGTTGGTATATCTGCAAACCCTAAGTTTATTTCATGTATATTTTGATATATATATATTGATTTAAAGCATTAGATGCTTGAATGTTTGAATTCTAAATGTTTTACATGACTTTAGCTTAATAATCCTTCCAATAGTATCAGAGCATATTGGATTAAGCTATTATATTGTTGATTTACTTGTGATGAACTTGAAATCAAAGATTTGATCATGTATGAAATATGGCCATAATTGGGGTTTATAGAAAATTTTGTTTTCCATTTTGATCTAATATGATTAGATGTATTTAAATGTGATTTGAGATCATGGTTGATGATCATTACATGATATATGATTATGTATGTATGTTTGGTTTCATTTTGGTTGAAAATGATGGGTTGAATGAAAGTGTTTTTCTTCAAAGTCTATTTGATTTATTTTTCTTGATACTTGGATATATATATATATATATATGCGCTTTTGGCTAAAAATAGAGAATTGAGTGAAAAATATTTCATTTCTATTCTTCATAAATTCAGCCATATTGATTCCTTGTGAAAAAGTTGTTTTTCATGTTGAACCTATGTGTTTAAATGTGTTAAACACGACTTTAACTTAATAATCCTTCACACTCAAGGATTAAAATCTATATGCTCGGTCAATTTTGAATAAGTATTTCCAATGCAATCAACTAGAGCATAGATCTAGTGTGTGGCTTTTACGTTAAAGTGTCAATATAGTTGAGAAAGAAGTGAATATGGAAGAAGTCCTATGTGATCCTAATGATGATGAAGAACTTGAAAAGAAAGATCATGGACAATAGTGAGGAGGAGAATGCTAGCTCCAAAGTAGGAAGGGTTAATCAAAGGCACAAATTATTTCAAACAAGATGTAGAATTCAAGCTCAAAGTTTTGATGTGATCATTGATAGTGGCAGCCAGGAGAACATTATTAGAAGGAAGTAGTATAAAAGTTAAAATCACAGGTGAAGAAGCACCCGAATCCTTACATAATTGTGTGGGATATCAAAGTGACAGAATGATGTAGAGTTCTGCCTTTCATTGGCAAGTACCAAGATAAGGTGTATTGTGATGTGGTTGATATTTGTCATGTGTTATTTGGTAGGCCGTGGCAATATGGTAGGTGGTAAGCATTTAGGAATGATAACGTTTATCAATTACAAAAAAAGAGTATTTGATATACTTTGTTACCCATGTTCAACAAGTCAAAACATAAAACTACCCTTGCAGTGGAAGGTAGGACCTTCTTGAATGTGAAATCTTTAGAAAAGGAGTTTCACGAAGAATTGAAGGATACTAAAAAAGTACACTTGCGAGTAGTAAAAGGGCTCATAGAGGAGGGTATAGATATTCCAGAATTACTAGCGGTGTTTTAAGAAATTCTTCTGGAAGACCTTTAGAACAAGTTACCTTTAATCTAGGATATCCAGTACCATATAAACTTGGTGCTAAGGGTTCTCTTGCCTAATTAACCCCATTATCAGATGAGTCCTAAGGAAAGCATCATCTTAAAAGGAGAAGGTAAAAAAGTTATTACTGAATGGACTAATTAAAAAGAGCATAAGTCGTCTGAAGTATTAATATTATTGACACCAAAGAAGGATAGTACTTGGCTCATGTATGTGGATAGTAGAGCCATTAATGAGATTATAGTGGGATACAAGTTTCCTACTCTGAGATTGGCTAAGATGTTGGATCAGTTGCATTGGGAAGTTGTATTTACAAATGTTGTTCTTTGGAATGGGTACCATTAGATCAGAATCAGGCTAAGAGATGAATGAAAGACTACTTTCAAAACTTGAGATGGATTGTATGAGTGGATGTGTAATGCCTTGTATTTAAGTCAGGGCTATTTTGGATATTTTACGTATGAGGATAATTTAGACATTTTATTGCACTATATTTTCATGATCAAAGCCCGATTGAATCATTTTATCTCCCTGTTCTTCATGCCCGACAATTTTGCACATAAAGCTCTCATTTTACATTTTCTTTATTTCTTTCCAAATTACTCAATTTCAATCGATTAACAAGGTGTTTGATACTACAAATCACATGTACTCATCATGAGCTATACTTTAGATACTTCGTTTGATCGATTTGGACGACGTTTGAGTCAGGAAAGAGTTTTAGGCACTATTCACAATTTAGAGATTTTCGCGATTACTCGTGAGTTGAACGACTAAGGATTACACTAACCTTTCGGTAAGGCTCCCAACCTTACTAATGTATTTATTATCATATTTCGAGTAGTATTCAAGCATAAGTTACTGTACAACCCGAGCGTTTACTATTTATATGCATGTTATTTTTCGAATTTGTCTCGTTTTTTGATTAGTTGAATCCTCGAATGACATCTAGGCATTAAAATCAGTTGTATAGTAGCTTAATAAGAGGAAATTAAAGTGTGAGGGCTTAATTTCGTATTTGAAGTTTTAATACCCACAATTATGTTTATGCCGTGTATTCTGATAATAAACCGTATAATCATGTTATAGATATTCCGAGCGAGTCATCACCCAGCTTATGTTGATTTGATATTGATATGACTTTTGTTACCAAGCATTGTGAATGAAGCTCTTTATGTTTTCCTTGTTTTTAAATAGTTTATGAATTCGAATAGTTTTGGAAAGCTTGATAAAAAGATCCTTGTTATAAGAGTGATGATTTGTGAGTGGATATGTTTTATTTTATCCTGTTTTTGCTTGTCTTGTTTTCAAAACGGTTTTAAAAAATTTGATTACTCGGATGAAATAGAATGTTATTGAGTAATTTTCGTTTATATTATAGTTTTTTTTATCAATATGAGATTACTGAATATTTTATAACTCAACTTGAGAAATATTGATGGGATTTTGAGATTGAGGCCAGGCGATGGCCATACGAGATTTGATTGTGAGTGGATATCATCTTGCTTCCACAGATTTTAAAAGTTATGCGGGTATGTATATATATGTTATTATATATTATCATTGGTGAGTGGACATGATTTGAGTTTTCATTATATTTTCACAGGATAAAATAATATGTTTATATGTGAGTAAATATTGTTAAACTTTCTCCATGTTTGTTTAGTTCTATTCAATGATACATTTGACAAGTTCATGTATAAATGCAATCAGCTACATTTTTATTATTATTTCGAAAACTATATTTCTTATCTATGTGAGATTTCAAAATCTATATTGTGTATACGTATATAATGGAAAGGTTATTTACATTTTAACTATGTTTCAAGTATACGTATATACTAAATGTATATGATTTTTGCTATATTATGGTTTTAAAAGAAATGTCAATATGCATTTAAAAGTCTTCGAGATCTTTTATATTCGGGATGTGGTATAAATGCTTTTGAGCATATTAAAACAATATATTTTTCTTGTAATATGTTTATATATAGATATTATCGTATATATGCTTGCAAATTTCAATTTCTTAGGAATCGAAAGTATTGATAAATACAGTGTGTTGTGGCTAGGGGTTGGCCCTTGATTGTGATTTTATTATAGATATCTAATTATGTATCCTGAATATATTATAGTATGAGCAGTTATACGTTAATTGATCTATTTGGTTTATTTTTGGGATATTTGTATTATGAAAATGTGTGATACTGGCTACTAAAGTTGTATGTGTATTGCTTTTGATATAATGCTAATGTTTTTGTATTTCTTACACGATTTTGGGAATTGATAGAGATTTCGATCTTACGGCCAATTTATGGCCATTGTATTTTTCCTCTGTTTCTGATTTTATTTACAGATTTCTGTTTTGCTTATATTTCTGATTTATTAAGATTTTTTTATATATACATGTTATGTTTTATTAAAAACCTATCTGTTTTCGATTCAGTTATATATATCAATAAAGAAAATCTATATACTTTGATAAATTGGTATCATATGATATTCTAACAAAATCTGTATTTTGTTTAATCTGAAGATTTTATGACTGACTTAAAAGTCATTATATCTGTTTCTGATTTCCTCTACTTCTGTTATCCTCTGTTTTTGATATCCAGCTTTAGCATGTATTTTGTATTTTCTTATCCTAGCTGGGAGCTATAAGGGGTGAAGTACACAATTCTTTGAAAGCACATTCTGTTATCTGTTCTGTGGAGGTACCGATATATGTGAGAAGTAGGGGGCGAAGGGCGATATGTATTCTGATCCTGATCTCTGATTACATCTCTGTATGCTTATTTGATTTTCTGAC
Organism: Trichilia minutiflora; assembly: GCA_035590515.1. NCBI lineage: Eukaryota > Viridiplantae > Streptophyta > Magnoliopsida > Sapindales > Meliaceae > Trichilia > Trichilia minutiflora. The sequence goes on along the minus strand of JAVXUL010164601.1, from coordinate 3,962 downwards.
ATCCCGAGATTATTAATCTGAAAATAGAAAAAAGCATACAGTTGATGTCGTGTACGATATTTTATATTTGTATCTGGATTAGATTTCTGACTTGAAAGAATTTCTGTTTTTTGATATTATATTTTTGTTACCCGTCTTATTTTTGGATACATATTTATATACATAGATATATTTGATATTCTGTGTTAAATACCTATGTATCTTATCTGAACAACTATAAGGGTTTATATCTTATACATGTTTTTACTAAAGAAACAAGCTATATTTTTATATATATACTCATATTTGAGATATGGGGATTTGTGATTGTGTGAAAATCTAAAAGCATATTTATTTGTCGTATGATTTGCTATATTTTCTATTTTATGTATCCACTCACTGAGTTTCTCCAAACTCATCCCAGATCCCACCACATTTTTCTAGTTGTTGCAGGTTTTATTATGAAATAAGCGGATATAGAAGTTTCTATGAGGAGAATCAAAGCGTCAGATACTCAATATAGTCATCTAAACATTATTCTGTATGTGTTCATTCATTCTGTGTACATGGGCATGGTGTTCATTGATATATGAATTGTATAATATATTATGTCTTTTCTATTAATTAATATATATGGTACTTTGGGCATGGATCCCTGAAGTATGACCATGAGTTTATTAACATCATCTATATCTGTCATAAACGAATTCTACATATACTATTCTGCATTCTGGTTTGTCTGAGGTTTATGGGGGTGAGATATCCCTATTCCCATACCGGGCATGACCTTGATAATTAGAGGTGTCACAGGATGGTTATGGCATTCGACTTGAATAATTCTCCTAACACGTTCATGCGACTTATGAACTAGGTATTCAAGCCATTTTGGAGCAATTCATGATTGCGCACTTTTAATGCTATTCTGGTTTATAGTAAGACTACAAATGGATACCTAGAGTATTTGTATGAAGTTTCAACAATGCTACAAGAGAATAAACTATTCTTAAACCCTAAAAAATATAATTTTATGATAGAAAAACTGTTATTTCTTACGTATATGGTTAGTTCTCATGGGATGTTGATGCGGAGAAGATTAAGCTAAGACCATGGGAGAAGTACGGAGTTTCCATGAACTTGCTGTCACACCCTGGTAATCGGAATCATGATGACATGGAGGCAGGGATATCCCACCCCCATAGGCCTCAGACAGACTTGACCAATAACCTGTAATATATATAATGTCGATACTAAATGAAATTTATGAGCAGAGAGTAACGACTTTATGCCCATCATCACCAATATACGTATATGCAAAATAATATATGTATAAATGTATAAATCTATACAAGGATGAACAAAAGCCATAAATATAGTGAATATACATCACTAGGGCGTTAGGCCCAAGATACAAAATATATGGACTCATGCAAAATAATAACACCTAGGTGACTCTATGGAGATATAGATTTCCAATGCTCTTCACGATAGTCTCAAATAATCCTCACCTAAGACTGAGTCTTGCAAAAACTGAAAGCTATGGTGGAATGAATTTTTTTGAAAAAACTCAGTGAGTGGATACTGAAAGTAATGATAAAACAATACACCATAAGTAAAATAGATTTGAGATATATAACACATATATAAGCAAACCCATTTTCAAGTATAAAACACACATAATAGGACATCAACTGCATGCTTTTGATAATTTCAAAAGTAAATATCAGAATGTCAGGTTTATCAGAAAATACGCAGATATATATACAGATATCAGGTTACCAAATTCAGAACTCCCTTTGCCCCCTACTTCTCACATGTACCGATACCTCTACAGATTAGATAACAGGATGTGCTTTTTAGAGCACATGATCTCCACCCCTTATGGCTCCAGGTTAGGGGAAAGGAAATATAAAAAAATGGCTGAACAGAATATCGAAAACTTACTAAGGCAAATTATTATCATATACTGTTCTTAGCCAAAAACATACATGTGAGATGTTATTTGTTTTGCAAATATTGATTCATAAAGTTTAAATAATAGAAAGCCTCACAAACAATCACAACCAAATACAACTGACCGCTTCTTGGCCTTCACCCAAAATAACTCATCATCTCCTCCACAAAATTATTGATAAAACATGAAAATCAATATTCAATATCAATGATAATAGAATACAAGTAAATATCCACTCACTCTTAGAGAACCAGCTCTTGGATCTACTCATCTAAGCTGTTGGTGGTGGTAGCGGCTCCCTTGCGACTCTAGAATGTAAAACAATATATATGAATGTCAAAAACGATTTCTTGGAATAACCTAAATAATAAACTAGTCTACAAATTTATGGATTTCTGATTTGAAGTTCTCTAACTCAAGTTATGGATATAATACATGAAACCTTTCTAAATCATAGAGGATTGACAAGTAGTTAACTTCTGATATTTCCTGGAAACGATTCCAGCAAGCTAAGGGGCTGAATTTTTGATATGTTGGTCCCTAATAAGTTCAGTTTTCTCAGAATTTTACGGTTTATACATTGGATATCTCTAGCTAAAGTTATAACATATTTTGTACCTACTGTCCTGATTACACGCCCCTGCAGAACATCCAAATTCAAAAACTTTTCAGAAATTCTTCTTAATCTATCTCAAGCTAGTTTTTTAATATGTTATTCCTCGTAATCTCTAGTTTCTCTATAATTTTACGGTGCTTTGTTTTGAGTTCTATAACTCAAGATATGCACAGAAACGTAACCATTGTTCAGTGAGCTCCTAATTCACGGTTTTCATATGATTAATGATTCCAAGAGTTCCCAATCCTCCAATTATCCCATAAACTTCACAACACAATATAACTCAATAGTAGAACTTGTCAGTAGAACCTATGAAACCAAAAATATGATTGGGAATTAATCAAACATAAAACTATACTATAAGCAAAGTGAAAAAATAAAACTTACGGAGATGTTAATCGTCTTAGGGATATTGGATTCTCCAACAAAACAAAACAAACCCCAAACTTGACTCACAAACCCTAACTCCTTTAAGCTTGATGCATCACCAAATCCCTTAAGTAATGGTTTTAGAGTTTTTAGGGCATAAACTTTGTTGATTTGTAGCAAAAAAATGAAGAAAACAAAGTGGAAATTGGAAGAAAACAGAGGAAAATAGAGAGAACACTGAAAAGAGTATGTGTATTTCATAGAGATGGGGGAGAATGAGAGGGCTGAATTCGTTTCTACCTCTTTAATTGCAAATAAAAGGGATGGTTGATTGGCCAATGTAAAAGAAAAAATAAAAAAGGGTAGGATGGTCATTTTAAAAGCAAAGAATAATGACAAAAATAAAAAAATAAATAAAAACTGGGTATTACACTTGCTATATTCTATAGACGATTTATTAGAAATTTTGTCACTATTACAGCTTGATCATAAATTACTTAAAGAAAAGGAAGTTCCATTAGGGAGAGGAAGGAGAGCTAACTTTGCTTTGATCAAGGAAAAGCTTTGTACAGCCTTTGTATTAACCTTATCGAGTTTTGAAAAACTATTTTAAGTGGAGTGTGATGCATGTAGAATAGGAATAGAAGTAATGCTATCTCATGAGAAGTGACCAATGGTGTATTTTAGCGAGAAGCTAAATGGTGCCTCAAAGGCAATGATTGACTTATGATAAAGTGTAATATCCACCGAAACCGAAACCGAAAAAAAAAAAAAGGGAAAAATTGAAAACACTGTAGCTACAGCGGGCATTGTAGCGATATTGTAAAGGACACTGTTTGACATTATAGCAGATTTTAAAAAAAAAATTTATTTATTTTATTTGCTTTTCAATTCTCATTTACTGTGGCAATTTCTTCCCTGTGCACGAAGGAAACAAAATTTCGTTTCTGCTCCCAGTTTTACTTTCTTTTAATTTCTTTCTAAATTAACCTATTTTTAACCGATTAAACTCCCGTTTTTTTTAACAAATCACTAGTATTCATCGTT
>JAVXUL010164590.1:0-13158 GCA_035590515.1 Trichilia minutiflora | reverse complement strand
TTAATTGATTAATGAAAAATTATAATTTACTTCGTACAATTTCCAAGTGATAATTAACTTATAAAATCAAAAGAAATCTAATTTCCTTAATGATAATGGTAAGATAATTTTGTATTCATTATTGCTTAAATTATTTTAGAGCTACCATTTATTTAATATAATAATTGATTACTTATCTAATTTGTGCATAGAATACACTATATAGTTGTAAAATAGTTATAGGATATATGAGTGGTCTAAAATAAGAGTATTTTACGATTTATCTAAAAGAAAAGTATTTAATTATTTCTTTAATTTATCTACAATAAGAGTATTTTAATTATATTATAATTATTTTACTATTTTTAATTGAGATTAAAACACATGAACTCGTTTGTCTATAAGATCTTACTTTTCAAAGAAAAAAAGAGTCATATTTAGACAAGTAAATGTTAAAATATGAGTTTAATTAGTACTAAATACATGTAATCTATGATTAGACAACTTTTGTAGTATAAAGAGTTTACTTCTTTTCCTCTCTAATTTACATCCTCAAACTTCTATTTAATCTTAGAAACTTTCTTACGTGCGATGCATGAAACCAAACTTTCTCCTTATAATTTGTAATATCCCATATACTAGCTCAAGGATATTGTCATTTTATTCATGAGAAGTATTTTTGTATTTTTTCAAAAATACATATCCGGGTATTAATTATCGAGCGATTAATCTCGTATGAATATGTACTAATTGATTTATAAGATAACAACATAAATGTATGATTGGAGTGTCCATTGAGGCGTGAATTAAATAGAAATAGGTTAAAGATATTTTAGTAATTTGAGCACAGTTATTGTAGTAGTATCAAAATTTGTACTGGTTGGTACCGAATGAAAGCTTGTAACTTCTAGATTACCATGCCATAAACGACGTCCCGAATTGGATAAGTATTGAGAGAGTTATAGCTTTTTACACTAAATTGATAAAATTACGACCCGATTTCTAAAGTAACACCCCTATAGCAATCTTGTTTTTTGTATGTTTTAAGATTCCAACACCACAAACAACATTTAATTTGGTTAAGGAATAACGGAGTTATGACGTTTTTTTGTGAAAATCGGATGAAAAACAGTCGAAAACGGATGGACATGGAAATCAAAGATGCGAAAGACTTCACAAGGGGGGGCTAAAAATCTTGATAATGAATTGAGGGTGAGAAAGAAAGCCTTACGTCATGCAAAAGACTTTGTGCACACATGTTGGATTAATGCACCGCCTACGTCATTGGACTCATGTCAACGAGGGAAATAAGATTTTGGTCATAAAATGCCAAAAAAGTCATTGAAACAGTGCCCAGAGCTCCACTATAGCTATAATAAAATCTTGATTTTTTTCAGAATTCAACATCAAGAAATTAAAAATTTTACCTCGTAATGGTCGGATAAACTCTTGATGAGTAGTTTATCATTATGAAACCTGATTTTCCATGAATTGAATGATATAAATTGGGGTTTATGTTTTGATTCATTTTGGTTATTTAGTTTGAAAGCTTTATAGTGAATGATAACAATAATATGTTGGCATGAACTTGTGGTATTGAATTATTATAAATTGGGTACATTAGATTTAAGAATTTTGAAAAGAATTGATTTAGAAACACTTAGTACCAAGTGTTTGATGAAATATCTAAACGAATATAGGTGTTGATTTATTAGGAATGTAATGATTAGGAATGTTACCAAGAAAAATACAATGCGTGATAAGATAACAGAATTATGAAATTTTATAATGAAATATATGCAATTACATAAAATGCAAGAAGACATGGTAGTTGCATATCAAGTATTCAATAAAATGTCAGAAGGATGTGTTGATTAATGTATTAATAATGAATAGCTTGAGATGTTTTGTGGCATGAGTTGTGGGATCCACGGATCACTGTTTTGATATATGTATATATGATCGGGGCCAAGAGACCAATGATGATTTCTGATATTTGAAATTTGATTTATATTATTATTATTATAAAATGACCATAGAGCTAGATGGTCCGTGGTTATATGCACAGATTGTTAGGTTTGTCTCTAAACTGCTTTATGTGATTGAGTTTTAAAGTAAAAAGTATGTGTGAATTAGTCACACAGAGTAGCATCATTATGAATACAGTGAATGAAATAATTAACAATGATTACCTCAACAGTGTTGACTTTCTTTATGTTTAGATTGTATATGAAACTATATGTGATAAATTATATACTGTGTGACTTAATTTTATGATGTCCCCAATTATTGATGAATATATTTGAGATATATCTAGTGAACCAAGAGACTATTTATATTAAAATTGGCATGTGATTATAAAAAAGATATGCATATGTATATGTATTTATAAGATTATGAATTTAGATGTGATGATGGTATGTTTTATGTTTGTATGGCTAAGAAGCCAACGTGTTATGTTGATGATAAGTTGGCCGGAGGGCTAATGTCATATAGTATGAAAGGATACGATTAGTAAGTCAGGATGATTTCAATATTTATAATTTTAACTTGGTGAGTCATTATAGTAGTTTTATATTTTGTATATTGATTTAAGAAATGTTAAATTTAGTTTTATGGTACATTGCATTGGTATTGTGTTTGCTTAATTAGAGCAATAACTTCCTCTCCTAGTAACGAATAATAAGTATGATATTCTAAAATACCTGTATTTGATATTAAGAAAATGAGACTATCCTATACGTGTGTATTATCAGTAACGATTTGTATGATATTTTGTTAACTTGATTTATAGCATAGAATCTAAAGAGATATGGATAAACAAGTGAGTGAAACTCCTTATTTTTTTCATTAATTGTTAAATGCTTATAAAATCACAATATTTTGATTGGTTTTGAGAAAGTAGCATTGATTATGTATTTCATGTATTGAGAGTGGAATAATTATACACTACTACAAAAATGACCTTTGGTGACAGAGAAATTTTGTCACAATTAGTGACAGAAAATTTTCTATTACCAAAACCAGAGTCACTACGAGATGATAAAAAATATTCTGTCATAAACCCTTTCTATCACTAATCAGTGACAGAACATATATCCACATGACAAATTATGTGACAAAAGCTCACTTATGTGACAAGTGACATAAACAATTGTTTGCTTATTTGACAACTAACATAACAACTACGTGTTCAATGACGTGACAATTATATTACTGATGTGATAAGTTATATTGATGATATGACGAATGACATGATAACTTATATTGCTGACGTATTTGATGATGTGACAAATACTATTACTAACGTAATAAGTTATATCGATGACATGACAAATTATATTACTGACGTAACACATTATATCGATGACGTGACAATAAACTATCATAAATTAGTGACACATTTCTATCACAAACATGTGACAGAAAAATTTTATAATTATTAAAATTTTATTTTTATTTTTTAAAATATGTAACAAAATTTTTATCACAACTATGTGATAATATTTATAATTATTAAAAATTTATATTTTTAAAATCTATATATTAAGTGAATATTAATAACATTTTCATAGAAAAATAAACAAAATCGACTAAAAATTTTATTAGAAATTATAAATTACAAATATTATAACAATATTTCAACACATTGATCTCCATATTTATTTTCATCCAAATTTTTAATATTTCTATCTATTGTTTTAATCATTCAATATACAATAACAAAAAAAAATTAAAATTGAATTCATTACAATATTTCTGCTTTTTTTTGTAAAACCTCTCGTTGGACAGCTAACCAAACCAATAGACAATGTCTCCTCATCGCTACTACTATCACTGTTAAACATCTGTAACAAATTTGAAAGTATATATTTTCAAAGTTAAAAAAGTTATAACACATAATAATGGATCATCTGACAATGCAAGCTAGATATTACATTTCATATATATTTTGAATTTAAATCGAGAAGAAAATAGGCATGCTGAATTTACAATTTTAAACATGTGTGATCAACTTTTAACTCGGCTCACACATAGAGAATACTAAAACACAAAAAAGAAAAAATAATACTCATAATGGAAGACAAAAGGGCACATACTAACCATACATGAAACAAATGCATCTCAATAACAAGCATTTACACATGAAGTAGTTGCATCTCTATAACATGCATTTACATTGTGCTAATCAGTGTCTCATGCAAAAATTTGAACTATTCTTAAATAGGTAGAAGAAAATAATAAATTTAAAATAATCTTTACATGGCATGATTACAAAAATCCCACTAACCTTGCCTTCTTTTGAGAAGAATTCATAAACATCTCTCTCAGTTGCCTTTAAAAGGCAACTGTCAGCACCAATTCGATAACAAGGCAATTAGTATCAAATGCAAAAAAGAAAGATGAAGTTTTAGTTCCTTGAAAGACAAAAGTAATGGTTTAAGTGCTCAACCTGGTAAGCAAAAACAGTTCTTTAGTCCCTCTCTGGATCAGCTTTAGGTTCTGCCACTTCTTTCTTGTCTTTGTATCTCCTGCCAACCAAACAGCTTCCAGATTAAAATAGCAAATGGGTGAAATATCATTACATTATAAAGTGCTCACTGAAGCCCCAACAGTTCATTATTGGATGAATAACACTAATACTACATTTTGCCCATTTTTAACATATCAACATATAGAGTAGAAAATATTAGATGGTAAAAACCATAGTCATCTTGTCTATTTGAAAACCATCTCATAAAAACTTCTGATCCATGCTAAAAGTCTCATTAACCATACAGAACATAAACATTGTGAACTCCGAGGCTAATTCTTTATACAATCTAGTTACTCTAGTTAATTGTACTATCCCATACAAGATCCACATTTCCAGTCACAAATTTTAAGTTTGCAGCACGTCAAGATTTTAAAAAAATGCCAAATGAAACAATCTATACCAAGTATTATCTAATTTTTCAGTCTTAAAAAGTTTCATCTTTTGCCGAGCAGCACTGACTTGACAAAGCAAGCAAAGTTATGTCCAACCTAATCAGTTGCCTGTACCACTGAAAATAAATGAATTACAAGTTAAACACTCCACTACACACCCACAAATAAAAGTTGAAGCATATATATTCTTTACGGACCATTCTTAACAACAGAATACTTTAGTGGATCTCACTCATTTAGCACTTAGCTCCATCACAAAACATTCCCATAAGACGATTTCTCCCAAAGACTTGTTATAATTACACTAAGACTAAACGAGGATTAAGGTGTTGTGGCTTTAAAATTTCAGCTACAGTAGGATAAAATGAAAAAAAATTTAATTGATGGGCTTTCAAAGTCAAATAGAAGCACAACAGTACCAAACATACCCTAATATGAGCTTTCAATCCTATCATAGCTTTTAGCAGTACCAAACATAACCTAAAGAGGAGATGTATTTGCTTCTCATTATCCATTACTAACTCAGGAAAACATGGCAGAAAAAATTAAAAAAAAAAGAATCTTAAATCATATTTATCTAACAGCACTGAATATTGATTGTTAAGAATTTGCAAAATGACCATCCACCGGTATCTAAACTCAAAAAAACTCAGAATATTGTATGCAGAAGCTACATCAATAATCGATCAACATACATACCTGAATTTCGGTGCTTCATACCCTGCAAATCAAAATGTTTCAATTAACATAAACTTATTTAATCAAATTACGCTTCAAAATCAAACCTTAATTGAAAAAGATTGAAGAAACAAAGATGGTTATTTACCATAAATATCAGAAATCATAATGACAGCGTGCTTGGAATGGCGAGGTCCGGAGACATAAGTCTTAAGGTCACCGAGGTTTTTGACAGTCCCTGCTCCACAAGTTGGGCAGAAGAAGCTTGGCGGATTCTTAAAGCAGTCCGAGTTCAACATACAACCAACCAGCAAATTCGTTAACAATAATAATTGTATAATTGTTTTCATTGTTGAGAAGGCTGATAGGAAGAAAACTGAAGGAAACTTGATGTTTCAAGGAAGAAGAGGATCAACTTGAAGCAGAGACCAGATGAATATAAAATGTCTAAACATGAATCATGCGTTGGGTTAGCATTAGACTTGCCGTAATGGATTTTGGGAAATAAAATCACAAATTTATAAAAAGCAGATCCCGAATTAATTGCGGTTACGATTGTCATAATACAATATTTTAATTATTTAAAATATTTTTCTTCGTCAAATGCCATCCAATCCAATTCCAAGCGCCCGCAAAAAGAGAAAGTCAACAGTCCACGTTGGAATATAATAGTTCTAATAACAACTTGTTGACTAATATATTGTTTAAATTAACAAAAGAATGAACAGCAAACGAAACAATAGTTGAGTCGTTTTCATTTCCCGGTTCAAAATGAATGTAAACAGAAAAACAGTTGGAGAGCCGATTTTTCATTTATTTAGACATACGACCGAGTGGATAGCGGTACCGATTTCGGTAGGTTGAAGATTAAAAATGGAAATAAATAAATTAAAAAATTATAATTACTAAAATTAGATAAACATGGAAAAAGTGAATTTGACAAACAGGTACAGGGGACAAGATTCATTCATTGGCGGGCCGATATGAACAAGTTTATATATCCAATATTATATAAATTAGTTGCCACATATTTTATATTTAAAAAAATTATATAATAAAAAAATAATTATATTTAATTTATATACAAAAATTTGTATCTCGTATATTATTAAAATATGCTCATTAAATTAGACAAGACAACTCCAGATTTCTCTTTCGGCATATCAGAATCAGATGGCATTCAATTCATTAAACCATCCAATGAATTCTCAGAAGAAACAGATTCAAAACCTATTAAGGCAAGTAAATTCATGCTTGTAACTAATGATATTGCTATGGAAGTTTGAAATGCAAAACAAGTTTTACCCACTGAAGAATAGGATGGTCTTTTCAGTGGCAAAGATGATAATATCATCATGAAATTACAAGCTCTAGGCTCTGGTCAGTTTTTTGGTCTCATTTCTTACAGGTGTAAATATTCAATCATTTGATCTTAACAGTCATCTTCGACATTGTACCTCGCTGTAAGCATGATAAAAGTAAGAGTAATGGTGGATATGCAAAGCATATACTGCAAATCTGACGATCAGTGTTAGTGGAAAATCCGTACAATTAACTTTTTGCACAGCCTAAAATTTGAGATTTCGATGGTGCCGAAGATAACTTTAGTTGAGCATAGCTCAGATAAGCCCAACCAACGGTAAAGCCCACAATTTAGATCACAATTGGAGAGCCCAAATAAGGGGTTATTTTTATCCTGGTGCAAGAATGATTTCAGGTTTGTAGACAAACATTCGGTTCTGGTACAGAGCCACTGGAAAGAGATGAGTGATGATGATATGGCAAGCTCTTGCTTCAGATATCAATCTCTGCATCTTAGGCCATTAGATTATTCCTTTGATCATTTATAGTTTTCGTTGTTACCAATTAATTATTTTGGGTTACATCACTTTTGTTCCGTATAGTCATCGAAGGTGGGTGAATATTATTTCATGGAGTTTCCACAAAAGCATTATTAAGCTTCAAGCTAACAATGCTCTTCTCTCGAAATCTCAACTCTCGATGGGACAGTTAAGGTCAAAATTTTGTACATTTTGGTTGTCTTACCGTAGATTTTGAAGACAATAAATCTCCAAAACGTTTCAGTTCTTCTGGTGGGGAAACTCGATCAATCTCAGCTCCCAAAATAGGAATTGGAACTTATCCTCAGAACGGTTTGTCAGTGAAAACTAATCGAGTGAGCTGGGAGGTACAATTACCAAATTTACCACGAATCTCATCAATTGTGATGTGACCAGGATGCAGCAAAACTGCAGCCTGAATATCCTCTGAACTTGCCAATTTTATAGCTACGTTCCCTGAGAGAAATGCAACAATGAAATCATAATCTAATATTAAACACCCTAGATGTCCAGTACCAGAACATTTTCAAAGAAATGTACCATAAAAGAGCAAAAGAAGCTCACCTCCCCACCAAAATCCTGCAAGCCCAACAGCAGATACACCTTTTCGTTTCAAAGCAGCAATGACTGGTTTGACATCTTCATACCCTCTGTCCCACTATAGTTCAAGATAAACAAAGGCTAAAGGTCAATTTTATATTTGCGAAGGTCTGTCTTTATCGTACATTAGCACACTAGAGTTGACCCGAAAGGATTTTACCAATGCATAGTGTTGATGCCTGAAAGTTTTGGGATGGGGAACTCAGCTACCATATAGATTTTCGTTTTCTTCAAACTAATAGAATAATTGTTGAGAGTTTCTCGTCTCAATAAAAACACCGTTACATCCGTTAATCAATGTCTTCAAATTATAAATAAAGAGTTAGGAGTAATGTTGAAGGTTTATGACTTAATTACGTATAAAATTAAGTCTCATATATATATATAAAGGTAAGGATTTAAAATTTTTATCCAATCTAAACATTTAGTTTGATAAAAATAAGTTAGAAAATCATTCAATCTCTACAATCGACACTCTAAATATCTTGAAAGTATTGAAGAAAAACTTTTTCTTTCGTAGAAAATTAAAAAATATTTTTTAAAAAATTTTTCTATATAGTCGAAATCTAGCAAATGAGAGAGATGAACATTTTCATCATTTTTCTTAATTATTTATTAGATAATTATTCATTTTTCAATCAATTAAAATTAAAGCATTTGGACAATAGAAATATGCCATTACAATATTCATTTATCAATTAAAAAATAAATAAAAATTATATATTAATTCGTTTTCTTAACTATCAAGAAAATGGTTTTAATTTAAAAATAAATTAATAATTAATAAATATTATTATTTTAAAAATAATAATAACAATCACTGATTGATCCTTAGACAATTATCAAAATGACACCTAAATATATTTAATTTATTATAAATTATATGAATATATAAATGTCAAAATTCTTTAACCTTTTAAAAAATTATAAATACACACACACACACACACATATATATATATATATATATATATAAGACTTATATATACATATCTATATATTTTTTATTTGATTAAATTATTCTTTAAGGTACTAACCTTTTATAAATATTTTTTTTTTCTTCCGTATAATTTCTTAAGACATAAGGTTATTAGTGTGACCATGAAAGTTCAAAGTGGATTAACTGTGAATTATTTTTGAATATTTCTAAACTTAACAATTGTGGTTAATAACTAATAATATGCCATAGTTTCTAATTCATAATAAAATAATTTTTTATCAAATCTTTCTCAGATTATACGTATCATATAGATACAAACCCTTCTGTTATCAAATTCTCATCAAATTAATATTCATGGAATATCAAAATCCTAAATTTGATATTTTACGAGTCATCGATCGATATATTCTGAACACATCCCCATGAACTCTTTATATGACATTTATTTTGCTTGGATCAAATATTTGATTTCAAACATTTATCTATATTCGTTTAGGAACTTAAATTTAGATAGAGTTAGCAGAAATACTCAATCCTATCGAACGAGTCAACAGATTCCATCTTAACTATTATCTGAATGCTGATATCAATAACACATAATCAAAATAACTTTATCGTATAAGACATTATTAATTCTATGCTTATACACTATATGAACCATGTGTATTCATATAAGATTCGACTCTTATACATGATATGAATCATGTGTATTCATATAAGATCCACTAATTATTATATATTTTAATAATTAGTGAAAAATCAATTTCTGATTAAAATTAACTAACTTCATATTTTAGAATCTTGACTAATTAATTTTAATAAGTAAGAAAAATTTTTCTTTTATATCACATATAAGATTTGATTTTTTTCCTTTATCCTAACTTTGAATTCCTCACACTTTAAAATTTTGAAACCCTTAACTAGATAAATTCAAATCATTATGCTAAAAATGTTTTTCTCATCTTAATCTCACATTAAAATCTTGGTCAAGGCAAAAATAAATATTCTAAATTAAATAATTGAACTTAATTTTATAAATCTCATACTTCTCACATTTTAAAATTTTGGGATATAAAATTTATATTAAAGAATTTTTTTTGTTATCCCATCATGAGAAGTAAGGATTTAATAATTTTATTTAGGAAGTTTTAATACATGTTAATCTTATATATGTCATATATATATATATATATTTTAAACATACAAATTATGAAATATATGATTTTCATAAAATTCACATTAATATTAAATTATTTAATATTAATTAATATTTTTCATGAAATAAATAAATATTATCACACACACACATAATATATATATATATATATATATATATATTATACTTTTGATTTGCATGTTTGATTTTATTTCTTGTTGTATAAGAATTTTTGGGTTTGTTGGAGTTGACTTTTGTTGGTGTAATTTATTGCGAAATGTTTGTTTATTTGAGATAATTGGTCGTACCAAAAACCTAAATTTACTTATTCAAGAATGCAAACCATTTAAACAATGTTAAGTCATCAAATTAAATTAACTAATTATTGATTAAGTTAATTTAATATTTTAAAACATTAAACATATTAAACCAAGATATAAGTAACATTTACTAAGTTTATTTGACAAATATAATTTGTCGAATTCTTAATTATAATATTTCCATATATATTTGTTTCTACGTTAATTAATATACATATATTTTACTAACATTAATCATGCACGTTATAATCATTTAAGAAATCATATATACACATATATATGCAATTAATCAAATTAAACACATAATCAAAACATATACAATTAAATATTTATTTAATCACATTAAATACTTTTTATATACAATCAAATTGCATATATTTCAAATAAATTTAATTATATATTACATATATTCATAAAGTCAATATTTACATTAACAAACAAACAAAAATCATATTACGGTTTTATCATAAAAATCGATATGATCCATAAACAATTGTACATGCCAATCTCATTGCATATATATAAAATATACCCGTAAATAATACAATTACATATTTAAATCATTTAAATATATAATTTCACTATGAAAAACAATTTCCATAATCAACATTTTATTGCAAAATTATGGAATTTTGGAATTAAAACAATTTTAACACCAAAATTACCATTTCCAAATGATCTAATCATATATATATAGAGAGAGAGAGAGAGAGATATGTAAAATCAAGTTGAAAATACACTTTTTTACATTAATTTGCATTATGTC
The DNA here is from genome assembly GCA_035590515.1 of Trichilia minutiflora. NCBI lineage: Eukaryota > Viridiplantae > Streptophyta > Magnoliopsida > Sapindales > Meliaceae > Trichilia > Trichilia minutiflora. The sequence continues at coordinate 1,949 of JAVXUL010164590.1, read as the reverse complement.
CAAATCAATAATTTATGGATCCAAACTCATTTTATCCAATTTCAACATGATTTCATAAAAAATACATCAATTGATAATTAATTTCACATTACATGCAAAATTAATCACCAATATCACAATCTCTCATTTTCATCAATTCTAATCAAATTAGAAAATGAAACTATATCTAAACTCTAAAGTATTTCAACCATGAGAACAAAATCCAATTTTAAAGCATTTAAACATATTAACTCAAGGTGAAAAACAAACTTTTCTATAAATCATAATATGTTAAAGTTTTATCCATGGCTTTCAACATTTGATTCAAACCATACACAAGCAAATCAACACCATAAAAGTTATTTTAACATACTCTAATACCACTTGAAGAATTCTATGACTTAATTGTACGCAAAATTAAGTTCTAAGCACATATATCATCGTATATGTATTAAAAGGCAAGGGTTTTGAATTTTTTTACTAATTCAAGCCTTTAATTTGATGAAAATGAGTTAGAAAACCATCCAACCTTTTTAATCTACACTCTAAATGTCTTGAAACCCTAAAAGAAAACCTTTTTCTTCTATGAAAAATTGGAAAACAAAATTTTTCCAATTTTTTCTATATGGCCAAATGCTGACAAGGGAGAAAGATGAACATTTTCATCATTTTTCTTAATTATTTATTAGATAATTATCTATTTTTTAACCAATTAAAATTAAACCATTTGGACCAATAGAAATATGCCATTACAAAATCCATTTATTAATTAAAAAATAATGAAAATTATATATTAATCAATTTTCTTAACTACTAAGAAAAGGATTTTAATTTAAAAATAAATTAACAATTAATAAATATAATTATTTTAAAAACAATAATAACAATTATCAATTGATCCTTAAATAATTATCAAAATGACAACTAAATATATTTAATTTATCATAAATTAAATATATACATAATCATCACTATTCTTTAACTCTTTAAAGAATTATAAATACACACACATTTTTTGATTTATTAAATTATTCTCAAAAGTACTAGCCTCTTATGAATAATTTCTCTCTCTTGTATAATTTTCTAAGGGATAAGTTATTAGTGTAATCATGAAGGTTCAAAGTGAGTTAATCATGAGTCCTTTCCAAATATTTTAGAACTCAACGACTATAGTTGGTATTTGACAATACACCATAGTTTGTAATCTATAATGAAATAATTTTTATCAAATTTTACTCGAATTGTACATTCTGTATGGATAAAACCCCTATGTTATCAAATCCTTATTAAATTAGATTTCATAGAATGTCAAAACTTTAAATTTGATATTTTACGAATTGTTGAATGATACATCCTGAACTTATCTCAATAAACTCTTCGTGTGATATTTATTTTACTTTGATCAAAGATTTGATTTCAGACATTTAATAATATTTGTTTAAAAACTCAAATTTAGATAAAGTTAGCGAAATCACTCAACCCTATCGAATGAGTTAATATATCCCATTCCAACTATCAATCAAATGCTTATATAAATAACACATAGTCAAATTGAGTTTATTATACAAGACATAATTAGTTCTATATTTATACACCATATGAAATATACTTATCTATATAAGATTTGACTCTGATATCTCAGATCAGAGGATCACATTGTATACTAGTATAATTTTTGATAATTATTGACTCTATATATATTATGTGATTTATCATTTTTCGATCACGTTTGATAAATAATTCTCTAACTATAAATGTATACTAATTTCTTTGTGATAAAACTCTCATTATCACTCTCACTAATACCATATCATAATATTTATAGGTAGTATTTAATATGCTTACTATATAATATTGATATCCAATCAATACCACTTTTATAGAAAATAATTTTGATAATTTTTGTCACGACCCGATCTGTGGGTTCCACGCGTGACAATCGTCACAGACCTCCAGGGTGTACTCAATCA
>JAVXUL010164589.1:0-27883 GCA_035590515.1 Trichilia minutiflora | reverse complement strand
ATGTGTAATTTTATTTAATGGATTTGATAGTGAATATTTTAGAAGTGCTTAAGTTGTCTTTTGATTAAGAAGAAGTTTGGAAGTTTGGAAGAAATTTTATTGGAAGTGCTTTATATTTGTTTACGATTTCAGCTTTACAGGTTCTTAGTAAGCGTTCTGGACCTAAGGAATGCTTATTAGGAATCTGTGGCGGTTGTCACAGGTGGGACCTCGGGTCGAGGATGTGACAGAAACCATAAGAAAAATATTAAGTACATGTATTATCCTACTATATCTAAATTTAAGTTTTGGTACAATATTTTTTGTGGATGTTATAAAATAAATTAATTGAAATAACATGTTATCAAAGTAGTCTCTCTTGTGTAAGTTAGTTTATTTTTAGAACATCAAAATGGTTGTAGGTCTGTAATTTATATAGATATTGAATGACCTAAAGGAAAGTCAATATTCAGTCCAATTACATGCACACCTATAGTAATAAATATGTGATAATTATTAAGTATTTCATGTAAACAATAAATCAGTCCAAAGAAAAGTTTATTGTCAGACAAGATTTGTTGTCAATATTTGATTAGTACATGAGAATATCACTTATAATTGATATTTTTGTTCAAAGACTAAATATCAATGTTGTGTTAGGTATCTTATTTTGAGGCACACCATTACTTAAATTTACTTATTATGTTTTGTTATGGATAAAAATTGAGACTTTAATATTTATTGTCTTGTTCTTTGTTGGGTTAATGCTTCTACTTCTTCAATGTATACAAATATCAATTTATTCCTAGTGTTGAGTAGCCCAAATTTCAAGAATTAGAAAGAGAACGTTATGATTATTCTTGATTGCTTGGATCTAGATCTTGTACTCCAGATATAACGACCCCTTTTCTTATAGTAAAAGTTCTATTGAGGATAAAAGGAGTTTTAAGAAGTGGAACCTTTCTAATCGTATGAGTCTCATAATCATGAAACTTGTAATTCCAAAAGCTTTTAGAAGCACTATGTTTTATGGGGATGATGTGAAGAAGCTCCTTGAGAAACTAAAAAAACTCTTTGCCAAGAGCGAAAAAGCTGAAACAAGTATATTATTGCATAAACTTGTTTCCAATGAGATAGAAGGGAAAAGGCACATAAGGGAGTATATCATAGAGATATCCCATGTTACTTCAAAATTAAAGGCACTAAAGTCTGATTCTTATTTCTCTTCCTACACAATAGAGCCAATTTAAAGTGAGTTACTACATTTATAAGGAGATATGATCTCTTAACTAAAGTCCCAGTGAATATCAACCAAGAGATGGGTGAATTGGTGATATGATGAAAATAAAAATTTAAATGATAAAATTTTTGGAGAGGAAATTTTAGTGTAATAAATGAATGATAGCAATTGCTTTGTTAAAAGTGTAGGTGTAGAGAGAGAAAGAACTAAATACATATAGAAACAATTTATAATGGTTCATCAACCAACCTACTTCCACTCTTCTCGGTTCAATACTTTGAATATGAGGTGTCGATACGTTTCAATGTCTTAGAGTGAAGGTGTCGATATGTTTTGATGTATCATCTTCTTTAGATTTCTTCAGACCAAAGGTGTTGATATATTTATCAAAGTTGTCAATATATTCTCATGTAAGCTTCAATAATCTCTGTCACAAACGTGTCGAAATGTCTGTCAGAGTGTTGACATGTTTCCTATAAATCTTCGATTTCTTGACATTTTGTCTTTTTCAAACAAGATCAAGTGAAGAATATTTATCCAAGTAAATCAATTTTGATATAATTACATATATATTTGGCATCATCAAAAACACGTAAACATTTTGAGCCCATGAATCTCCTCCTTTTTTGATGATAACAAAACCCTAAAATATTCATCAAATTATTCAACAAAAATATACGATACTTTCAGTGAATTACTTATCAAAGTCCCAATAAATAATTCTCCCCCTTTTTGTCAGTAATCAAAGAAGAGAAAAATAACTTAGCAAACATAAATCATTAAAAACACGTTTGGAAACAAATAGAGGTAAACAAATGAAGAAATAGAAATAATATCATTAATACAAAGCATCCATACAAAGATTTAAAACAAAACACAAAGGAACAAAAGAAAACAAAATTCAGTGATGGTGGTGCCAAGTTCTTTGTAAGATCTCGACTAGCTCGGGATCCATATTAGAACCAGAAGATGAGAAACAATCATTTATTTGAGTTAGTCGAGATGAAGTTCCTTTACCAGAAAAAGGTTGATAACCTATGGGAGGAGGCCTTGGATGGAAAGGTCGATAATGCGAAGGAGACTGAGGACCAGATGAAGGAGGACAAGGTCAGGATGAAGGTCCTAGTCTACCTAATCTAGCCTCTAAATTATCTAATCAAATAAGCAAGTCCGTATGATTAATAATTGATTTCGTCTGATGTTTGTTAACCATTTGCCCAATATTAAACATCATCTGCTCGGCTTCAGCAAGTCGTTGTCTAACATGTGAACCATCGACATAGCCGTGAATTAAAGAATAGTGAAGCTCTCCAATAACTCCTCTATCTTGAACTCTGTGTTAGAGTAGGGAGTGCAAGAGATACAGAAGATTGAGGCTACCGAGAATAAGACTCCGGTTGATCCTGCTGAGTAGCCTGCTGAGGAGACGTAGGAGGAAGAGGAGGAGGAGGTTGCACACTCGAAGGGTTAACGATCGACTCAATGAAAGTGCTCTTTAGTTCTTGTCTCGTAGTTAACTCTGGTACATGTTGCTCATTCCGCTCTGATGGTAACTTCATATACGAATCAGGTAACTGTGTATCGTCGTCATCTTCTCGATGTTTATAAATACCTAATTATCATAAAATCTAAGACCCATTCAGTTATCGTTCGTAATGCATCTTCCTCAAAGTATATTTGCCTAATATTGTTGAAGGAGATACACCTTCTACACTAACTAATATCTTGAACGAAGTTTGTCATAGTAATTGGCTTATACAAAACCCGTAGTGAAGGTTGTATCTATTGGAAGCCCCTTATATCATAATGGTGATAAGCCAATTTGCTAGATTCGAATATTAACGGTCATTATGCAGTTCATCCACCATATATTTTCAACCGACATCTCTGTAAATTTATCCGAGTGAGCATTTAGATTGTGAACGACAATAAGATGTAGAATCCGTTCACTTAACCTTAGTTTCAATGATTTATTCTCCACACCTTATAAATCTGGATTCTTGAAAATCATTCTGCAGGATTCAAGTGGTTTGAATATGGAAGAAGTATAGTATTCTCCCCCTAGTATTAGGTGTAAAGTATTCACTAACAAGGCCTCATCCACAACCATTTCAACCCCGTATACTTAAGTACGAAACTTGTTTCCCTAATTTTTTTTAGTGTGTAGGTTTCTCACATCAAGGTTTAAATAAAATAATCTCACAAGTTTTGGATAATATTCACCTTTAATGCTTAGGAATGGTAGCTACCCAAATATTTGAATATGAGCCAAGTAAAGAAATCGAAAGGAGTTTAGAATTCAAAATCAATTACCCAACTAGGAGTGACAATTCGATAAGCGAAAAGAGTCATAAAACGATATTGTGCTTCTTGACTTGTGATACCCTATGGATTTGGGTCTCTTGGAATTTCAGATGATGTGGAGCCATGTGTCACTTTTTGCTTCTTCTTGGCTTGATAAGAAGCAAGGATTTTCATTTTAAGAGCCATTTTACTTGAGAAAAGTGGAAATAAGATGAAGCTTTGAGAGAATATGAGAGTATTTGAACGATTTCTGTGAATGGAAGAGAGAGAAAGGCAAATGAGGGTTAAAAAAGAATTTAAAATGAAGAAGAAGATGACGATTAACATTTCAAATCGCGCAAACATTTTGACATATTTTAAAAGGTGTCGACAAGTTTTGTCATAAAAATCTAGTCATTGTTACAAGGGTTTCAACACAATTAAGAAGGTTTTGACACATTTTGACGTAAAGAATCTGACCTTTGTCATAGAGGTGTTGACACGATTAAGAGGGTTTCGACATGTCTTGATGAGCAATCAGCACGAACACCAAATATTTTGACATTTTTAAGTAATGCATCGATATTTTTTGAAATTATTTTGACATATTATCATGAAAAATCATGTCAAATACTTTTCTCTCAGTTATAACTTATATCAATCATTTAAAAACTATAAAACCAACACCAGAAGCATCTTGTGATAAATCAATCAATGTACAGGAGTCCTAAATGACATCTAATGTAATAAAATTGTTCATTATCTATGGGTTTTATAAAATTGTTAGCCAATTGATCATATGTGTTGACATACTCAAGACAAACATCCCGTTTTTGTACATAATCTCTTATAAAATGATGTCTAATTTTTATATACTTGATTCCGAAATGATACATAGGGTTCTTTGTTAGGGTTATGATATTTGTGTTGTCACATATAATTGAAATCTTTTTAAGATCAATGCCATAGTTAGATAATTAGTGTTTGATCTACACAAGTTGTACACAACAACTCTCAACTAAAACATATTCAGCTTCTGTAGTTGATAATGTAACTGTACTTTACTTCTTACTAAACCATAATACCAATGTATTCCCTAAGAAGTAGCAAGTGCCACTTGTGTTTTTTCTATCAATCTTACGGCCTTCATAGTTAGCATTTGAATAGCCTTTGAGTTCGAAATTACCATCCTTGGGATAAAATAAGCCCAAGTTAGGTATACCTCTAAGATAACGAAAAATTCTTTTTACGACTATGAAGTACGATTCCTTAGGATTAACTTGAAATCTCATACAAGCATAAACATTATAGAGAATATCAGGTCGAGATGCAGTCAAATATAACAATGATCTTATCATATCTCTATATTACTTATGATCAACACTTTTGTCTAGTTTATCTTTTTCTAAAATGATAGAAGGACTTATAGGTGTATCTACATGCTTTCCTTCTAGAAGCTCAAATCTTTTCAGAAAATCTTGTACATACTTTGATTGAGAGATGTAAATTCTATCATTTATTTGTTTTATTTGTAAACCCAAAAAGAAATTTAACTCTCCCATCAAACTCATTTCAAATTCACTTTTTATAAGATTTAAAAAATCATCACAATAGATGTATTTGTGCTTCCAAATATAATATCATCAATATAGATTTAAACAACTAGAATATCTTTATCTTTGGTTTTTATGGAAAGAGTTTTATCAACATTCCTCTTGTCAAAGTTATTTTTCAATAAAAATTCACTTAACCTTTCATACTAAGCTTTAAGAGCTTGTTTCAAACTATACAAGGCTTTAGTGAGTTTATACACATGATTTGAAAAATTTTTATCTTCAAAACTAGGAGGTTGTTTAAGATAAATTTCTTCATTTAAAAAAGCACTTTTAACATCCATTTGATAGAGTTTGAAATCTTTAAAACATGTAAATGATAAAAGAATACGAATAGCTTCTAGTCTAGCCATGGGAGCATAAGTTTCATCATAGTCAATTTTTTCCTCTTGATAATAGTCTTGAGTAACAAGTCTTGTTTGTTTCTAATGATATGCTTATGTTCATCTAGTTTGTTTCTAAAGACCCATTTTGTTCCTATGGTTGGATAGTCATGAGGTTTTGAATATAGGGTTTATATCTTAGTCCTTTGAAATTGATTTAATTTCTCTTGCATTACAAGGATCTAATCTTTATCATTTAATACATCTTCTACTTTGCTAGGCTCTGTATGAGATACAAAAGCAAGGTTTTGAATTTTCTCAAGATTTTGAGATAATTATCTATATGCTCTCCTAGTTCTAATACCTTGAGAAGGATCACCAATAATCAATTCTCTAGGGTGATTAGATGCATATTTTCAAGCCTTTGGAAGTTCTCTAAGGGACTTTTCTATAGATCCTCAATAACTTCTTTTTTATTATTCTCAGAACTATCTCCTAACTTTAATTCATTCAACTTATTTATGACCTCAATCGCTTTCTCTTTTTCTTTGGCAATAAACTTGGCCAAATCTGGATTAAATTCATCAAATGTAATATGTATGGATTTCTTAACCATTTGAGTTCTCTTATTGTACATTTTATATGCTTTACTCTTAGATAAATAACCTAGGAATATACCTACATCTGATTTTTGCTCAAATTTACCAAGATTATCTTTAGTATTTAGGATGTAGTAAGTACATCCAAAAACTTTAAAGTACTTTACTTTTGCCTTTCTTTGATATATAAGCTCATAAGGTGTTTTTTCAAAGAATTTTCTAATAAACACCTATTAGAAACATAATAAGCGGTATTAATTGCTTTCGCCCAAAAATATTGTAGTAAGTCATATTCACTAAGCATAATTCTACCTATTTGTTGTAAAGTTTTGTTTTTTCTTTCAACTACTCTATTTTGTTGTGGAGTTCTAAGAGATGAAAAATTATGAGTAAACCCATGTTTATCACAATAATCCTCAAACTCTTTATTCATAAATTCTCCATCTTGACCACTTCTTAACTTCACCAAACTATACCGAAGTTCATTTTGCACTTTTTTGGAGAATCTCTCAAAGGTTTTAAAGGTGTCACTCTTATTTTCTAGGAAGAATACCCAAGTATATTTTGAGTAGTCATCCACAATGACATCTACATAAAACTTTCTTCCTAAAGATACAATTTGATTAGGTCCAAACAAGTCTATGTGAAGAAGCTCAAGGGGTTTAGATGTAAACACAATATTCTTAGGTTTGAGTGAGCTTTTCACTTATTTACCTTTTTAACATGGTCCATATGTCTTATTATTGATAAACTTGACATTGGGTAGGTATTATAAAATGCCATACTTGACTAATTTCCTAATGAGATTTATGCTACAATGTTCTAATCTTCTATGTTACAACTATGATTTATCACAAGTAGCTTGCAAACAAATAGCATTTTCAACAACAACACAATCAAATTCAATCACATAAACGTCACCAACTCTAGGAGCATGAAGAATTTTCTTATCATTTGCATCATATATATCACATGCATCTTTGAGAAAGGTAGCATTAAAACCAATATTACATAATTGAGATATGCTCAGCAAATTATATTTCAAACCTTTAACATATAACATATCATTTATCAAAATATTATTTACCTCAATTGATCCAATTCTTAGCACTTTTCCTCTACTGTTATCTTCAAAGCTAACATCCTTTTCTTTCTTTTTAACAAGATGAAGAAATAACTTCTTGTCTTTTGTCATTTGTCTTGAGCATCCATTGTCCAAGAACCACCTTTTATTGTCCTTGATGCTCCTCTTTTGCTACACCTACAACACAAAAACCAGTTCATTTTTGATATCTATTTAACTTTGGATTCATAAAAGTTAGTTTTGATCTTTGAAATCTATGACATTTTAGCACCGACTTTTGGTTTTAAAATTGTACCTTTTGGAACCCAAATCATCTTTGGTCTTCTATAGGTGTTTTTTTTTTAAAATAATAAGTGCTATTATAATGTCCTTTCCTTTAGTAGTATTGGCAAGTAATAAAAGGGCTTAATAACTTAGATGATTTTATAAAATATTTTTCATAAGCCTTTTGTTTTGTTCCAGGTCTGTAACTAATTCCAGTTTTATCTAAAATTAACCTTTAACTTCCTAATAATTTGTCTAATGCTTCTTTTCCATATGTGAATTTCTCTAGACATCTGCTTAGGTCTTTAATCTTGCTGTTGAGTCTCTCATTTTCAGTTTTTAAGACATTCAATATGCTTTCATAATTATGTGCAGTTTTTTGTTCAACCTTACTGGCTATTTCTTTTAAAGATTCATTTTCTTTTATTAGATCAGTGTTTTTCTTCATGACTTCTTTATATTTCATGTATAATTTTTAAAAGTCAGATTTCAAGTCCTCATATAGCTTAAGAAGTTCATCATACATCATGTCATCTTCACTACTTAAAAAATAATCATAGTAGGATGAAGAATATACCTCTATTTCTTGCTTTCTTATCAAGAAAAAGTTTGCTTGTTCATTTTCTGATGAGGATGAACTTTTTTCACTTAAGGAATTATCCCAAATCACTTTCATTGCCTTCTTCTTCTTGCCATCCTTTTAAAATTTCTTTGATGGACATTTGGATCCTGTATATCCTGGTTTCTTACACTCAAAACATATTACTTTTCTATCTTTCTCCTTTTCTTTGCTCTTCTTGTATTTCTCAGATGTGTCAAGCTTCTGAAATTCTTTTCTTCTTTGTACTTTCCCTTTTTATCTGTCTCTATTAAAGAACCTTTTGAATTTTCTTACCATCATCAAGATTTCTTTTTCATCTGAGTTTTGATTACTTTTATTTTTCTCAGTTTCTTTGCTCACTTTCAAAGCAACATTTCTTTTTTTTTATTCTCTGTTATTTTCTTCATTTCTGATAGCTTTCATCTTATATGTCATATGTGTTCCTAGCAACTCTTCTAAAGGCAAGGTGCTAAGCTTCTTGGCTTCACATATAGTTGTCACTTTGGCCTCTCATGATCTTGGCAAGCTTTTTAATATATTTATGACCAGGTCAGCATTTGAATAGATTTTGCCCAAAACTTTTAAGCCATTAGTGATGTTAGTAAAACATATATACATATCTTTAATGCTTTTATGAGGTTTTATTTTAAATAGCTCGTAATCATGTACAAGTATACTAATCTTAGAGTCTTTGACTTTACAGGTTCCTTCATATATAACCTTTAATGTGTACCAAATGGCTTTTGTCGTATCACATCTAGACATTCTATTATACTCTCCCCTATCTACTGCACAATAGAGAACATTCATAGCTCTTCTATGGAGCTGGAATAAGTTTTTCTCTTCTTTAGTCCAATCTCATTTGGGTTTGAGTTTTCTCTCTCTAGTATTTTCATCAATGATCATGGGTTGAGAATACCCATCCCCTATGATGGTGATAATGTGCTCAAATAAATCTAAGGTCCTTAAATAAATTTACATACATTTTTTTCAATATGCATAATCTGTGCCATCAAAGAAAGGGGGTCTATGTGTGGATTAACTTTCGATAATCTGTGATGAAATACTACTAGATGCTACTGTGTAATCTACTCCTCATAGGTTGTTAATCCTATATACAGTGAGTATGGCACTGATACCAAATGATGTCCCAATGAATATCACCCATAAGGAGGGTGAATTGGTGATATGAAAAAATAAAAATTTAAATGATAAAATTTTTGAGAGCAAATTTCAATACAATAAATGAATAATAGTAAATGCTTTACTGAAAGTGCAGGTGTAGAGAGAGAAAGAACTAAATATAGACATAAATAATTTTATAGTGGTTTAACAACTAGCCTACGTCCACTCTTCTCGATTCAGTCTCTTAAATCTGAGGTATCACTAAATCTTGTTTAACAATGGGATAAGAGAACTCCAAATTATTATCTCCTTCTTAAAGATGAAGGGCAACCTCACAAAACACTTCTTATAATGGGTGAAGTTAAACCCAAATACAAACTTCTTTACGGGATGAAGTTAAACCGAAAGAATTATAACAAAGAATGTTTTTGAACAAGAGAGTTGTCTCACAGAATGAGTTTTCAATTCGGTACACAATTTTCTCTCATTCAAAATTTATCAACAATGAATGAACAAGAGGAAATAAAATGATATTGTTTTTTGATATTCTTTTTGCCCCAGAATTCTTGTTCTTCAATGCAAAATAATTGCTATTTATATCTTTATTTATTTGCTTCAATGGCTCTCTAATTCTATAGTTATTTCGCCATTTAATGCAAAGAACTAGCCATTATAGTCTTAAATCGGGCAAAGGTGTCAACATGTTTAATTGTCTTGGAGTGAAGATGTCAATACTTTAGTCCAAGGTGTCAATACATTTTGATGTATCATCTTCCCCAGATTTATTCAAGCCAAAGGTGTTGATACCTTTATCAAAGGTGTCGATATATTCTCACATAAGCTTTAATAATCTCCGTCGCAAACGTGTCAAAATGTCTGTCAAGGGTGTCGACACATTTTCTCTGAATCTTTGATTTTTTGAAACTTTTATCTTTATTCTTTAAACATGAAATGAACATCCTTTACAAAAAAGATCAAGTGAAGAATATTTGTCCCAGTAAATTGATTTTAACATAATTACATATATATTTGGCATCACCAAAAACATATAAACACTTTGGGGTCATCATTAATGAGCTTATTTCTTATTATGTGTAAGAAGAGGAAAGACTAAAGGTAAACCAGCCAGAAAGTGCTTACTCGATAATGTTTTCTAAGGATAACATAAAGGACTATAAATAAGGGATAAAAGAAATAGGATTCGAAATTCACCTATTACTTTTGCAAAAAGGGTGGATATATAAGAAGAGAATATCCTAAGTATGATGCTTAGCATATTAAAAGAGGTAAACTTCTCACTTTGATTTGTTCTAAAGTTAATTTGATTTCTGTACCTAGATACACTTGGTGGATAAATTCTAGTGCTACTACTCACATAAGTGTGTCTATGCAGGGTTGTTTGATGAGCAAATAGTCAAAAAATATTGAAATATACATCTTTGTAGACGATGGAAAATTAGTTATGATTGAAGCTATAGGCACTTTTAGGTGGTTGTTAAAGATTGGTTCTTATTTGGATTTGAAAAAGACTTTTGTTGTACCATTATTTAGATGAAATTTAGTTTCTATTTCTATTTTGGACAAATCTGGTTACTCTTATTCCTTTAGAAATAATAAATTTATTTTTTTTAAATTCAAATCTTATTGGTACTAATTCTTTATCTATGAATGACAACTTATATTTATTAGACACAACTGCTCTATATAATGAAACCTTGCATACTAGTTCTCATGCTACAAAATAAAAATTAACTAATAAGGATTTCGCTATATATTGCATGAGCATTTGGGTCATATCTCTAAATAGAGAATTGAGAGACTTATGGCCAACAGGATTCTTGATCCCCTTGATTTAACATATTTTCAAGCCTATAATAAGTACATTAAGTTGAAGCAGACAAACATAAGGAAATTAGATGAGTTCAAATGTCTTAAAACTAATTCATACTGATATTTGTAGACCATTTCCTATGACTTGTCAAAATGGACAACAGTATTTTATTACATTTATAGATCACTATTCTTGTTATGATTACCTATATTTTATTCATGATATCATGTCCAGTCCCATGGGATTCACATATAACAATCAGCATAAACTCGAGAGATATAATCTAATACCCCAGAATGCATCATAAGAACTTGTAAGGCATCTCTGATATCCATAACCAATTCAAAATACATTTATTTATATCAAATATCCTTAACTCAAAACATATCATAATTATTCATTAAAGTAAATCATCATACATTATAAAATATATAAAACATACTTAATTAACGAATAGATTTTCAAATCCAATAAAGTACATAAATCCAATGTCTATACATATATCTCAGCAAACTTAAAGAATCCTAAATGTGAGTTGAGCAAATAAAGCTTACTAGAATAGTGTTAAACCCTTGATATGCCACTACTACCTCGATCACTCAGATCATACTCAGTAATTTTAAAACTATGAAGTGAGGGGATGAGTATATAAGAGTATATTCTATGAGTAAACCATTACATAAAAATATCTATATAAATGTTTTAAGTTAAAAATATTTAAAATAAATTATTTATGCAAAATATGTAAAACATTTTAGTTACTTAAAACTATGACCTATTATTTAGGAAAACATTTGGGTTGTCCACTTTTTCCAATGATTACTCTGTTTTTCAGTAAGTCTAAGATCGTCAGTAAGTTTTTCATATAAAATCAAACTATTATTTAACCAAAATATTATTTATTCAAAAGTATATTTATATAATTATTTTATCAAAACATTATCTATCTTATTGACGTTAGCCTTGAGTATCCACATAGAGATATTCTCGACTATCCTTAACATTCCCTTTCGTACGTGGGTTACTTCATATCACTAAGATATCACCATCCTTCCTTATACCTGTCTCACTTGTACATGACTCACCTAGGCATCCTCTATATAGTCATCCTCTACATAGGTCTGTCCCTAGGCTACTTTTCTAGCTATAATAATCATACCAATACTAGCCTACTTACCATATCACTAATAAAATAATCATTGAAAATTCATTAAAAAATTATTTATAAAACAATCATTTAACACAGGATATAAATCATGTAATGCAAGCTTATCACGATCAAAATTACATTTAGCCTCATAAGCCTCATCCATATATCAAACATATCACAAGCCATATATAATTATTAATAACAATAATATATAAAATAATTAATTAATGTATAAAATATTTAGCTTAAATAAAATATTTTAAATAAATATAGCATATAAAGGTTCACTTACTATTTAAAGAAGGTAAGCATTTCCTAATAATCTTCACATTGAGTAGGTTCCTCCTTTGGGTTATCAACATCTATTATATACATAGAGATAATCACATCAATTTTCATACTTTAAACACTATTTACGCTCTCTATATGAAATGATCATATTTATTAAACCAAATTTCTAAGTGGACACATAACCATTGAGGTTTAATCCAACAACAGTCATTTAACTGATTTCTATTAATGAAATCTTATAACCTTTCTTGTTAAAATATCTATCAATTAAATCATAAACTCAATTCGATTTTCAACTTATTGCCTAAATATAGTTTTCTCAAAATCATTTCTATTTTCCTAGAATTTAACCTTTATTTATCTCATTTTAATCCATAAATAACATAATTTAACTCAATTCATCGAATCAATGCTTAAATTTTTGAATTCTACAATGTATAATAAACTCTAGTTTTCTATATTCAATCAAACTACAAATTAATGCTTACAAAGTGTTAAGAACCTTACTAATGACTCAATTAAAGCTTTAATAAGTTGTAATTTTCATCGATTACCAAAAGCCCTAATTTGAGCTTCAAACCCTAACTTTCTTCTTTGTGATTTCTTACTAAAATCGTGACAAGAAGTTTTGTAGAAGCTTTAAGGTATTGATTTCTTGTTAATTTGAGTGAAAAATCAAAGAAGAATAGAAGAAATTGTAAAAGAGAGGGAGGAAAGACCTTCGGGAAAGAGAAAAGAGAAAAACAAGAGAGAAAAAGAGAAAGAAAAGAAAAAGAAAAGAAAATGATCACCTTATGCATTTGGCCCTATTTATAGGGCCCTAAAAAGTTCTAAAAATGCCCTTGAAGTAATAAAAGGAAGAAGATTCTAAAAAGGGCAAAATAGAGATTTCATAAAGGAATTTGGCATATCCAACTGTGATCTTATGGATGTATATGTCAATCATACAATTGCATCGAATTACGGGCTGACAGGTACTATGGCCACACTGATCTTCCTATGCAGCCCATAATTGATGTCAAGTTCTATGTCAATTTTAGAGAGATATTTTGTTGCGGTTCTCCTTTGGCTTTTGCCCTACTTTTAACTTCATCGACTGTGTCTTTTTATACTAATTGTTTCCTGTCCAAATTTAGGTAATGAAATGATGGAAGTGTCCTCACTTCAATTTAAAACATATCGTTCACTTTCACCTAAAAATAAAACTAATATTTAATGTCGTTCAAGTCCCTAAATTTAAAACTTCAATACGCAACTTTTATCAAACTAAATTCTCTTAATAAACATTGAGCCTAAATAAACTCTTGTTTATTCTCTAAATAAACTCTTGTTTATATTGAAAAAATCTATCTATGGGCTTAAGCAAGCTTTTCATTAATGGTATTATAAATTTTATCCAGTAATTATCTCGTTTAGATTTGAGATGAATGCAGTAGATGATTGTGTATACCATAAGTTTAGTGGGAATTAATTCATTTTTTGGTACTATATATCGATGACATATTGCTTACTAACTACTATATAGGCTTATTGCACGAAACCAAGAGCTTTTTGACAAAGAATTTTAAAATAAAAGATCATGATGACCATTTTTTTTATATTAAGCATATAGATACACCAAGATCGCTTTCGAGATATTCTGGGTAATCTTAAAAGAGCTATATCAGTAAGATCCTTAGCAAGTTTGGTATAAAAGAATGCAAACCAGGAGATACCCTTGTTGCTAAATGAGACAAATTTAGTTTTAGTTAATATCCGAAAAATGAGATTAAGGTGAATGAGATGTAAAAGCTTCATTATACAACTATAATAGGAAGTCTAATGTATACTTAAGTGTGTGTACGTATTCAGATATAGCATACATTATTATGATATTCAGGAAATATTTAAGTAACCCTAAAATAGATCATTAGAAAGCAGTCAAATGGGTTATACAATATTTATAGGGAATAAAAGACTATATGCTCATGTATAGGAGATTGAAACATTTGGAGATCATTAAGTATTCTGATTCTAATTTTGTGGGATGCCAAATGAGTTAGAGATCTATATCAGGCTATATTTATTTATTAGCTGAATGAGTTATTTTCTAAAAGAGTGTTAAATAGACACTTATAGCTTTTTTTACTATTGCAACTAAGTTCATAGCCTATTATAAGGCATCCAACATAGGATATGGTTACGAAATTTTATCATTGGGCTGAGAATTGTGAATGGCATTAAGAAACCATTAAAGATATTTTATAATAGTAAATCGACTGTACTGTATTCTAACAATAGGAGTTCTTCAAAGTCAAAGCATATAGACATCAAGTTCCTTACTATTAAAGAGAGAATTCAAAGTTATCAGGTGTGCATAGAATATATTGGTATAAACTTTATGGTTACCAGATCCGCTCATAAAGGGTTTATCACCCAAAGTGTTTCATAAGCATACTGCTCATATAGGTGTTAAATTGTTTGATAATGTGCACTTTTAGTAAGTATTTTGATGTTTTTTAATTTCAAATACACTATGTTTATTTTTTACAGAATAAAGTATGTGGTTTATTTTATACTTTGAATATATTTTACTTTTTATGGTAGAGTATGATCTCATTAAAGAATAAAGTAGAATTAGTTGAAAATAGGCATGTTAAGATTAAATTACATGTAATTTTCATGCTACACATCTATACTTGATCTATATTATTGAATATATTGGTATAATGGCCATTGATAGGCTGAATTACAAATTTATATAACAAAGGACACCTTGATCTTATGCTAATATAGTAGATGGGCCAGATTGTAACTAAGGAAATATTTCTAGAAAAGATCGCTATTTTAGTGTACACATATGATAATATAATTATTTTAAAGTGTAATATGTAGCCTAAATGGGAGATTATTGGTTTTAATTTTCTATATATAGGCTAATATTTTAATTTACAATTATATTATGGGTTATCTATTTTAATAGGTCTATTAAGTGATCTTATATAAGCTCTATAAACTACTGAGTATGGGTTGTTAATATGTAAAAACTTAATACAGGCCCAATTAAGGTTTAGAGGATCCTAGTTAACCTAGTATATAAAGAATATAATAGGGTTATGGTTCTTAAGTTAGATTCCTACTGTCATTTGCCCTGCCCTATTATAAAGTAAATTAGTGCGATGACGAATTTAAACTTAGAAGCACTCAATCTTAAACAATTTTAGTATTGGGAATTGAGAGACATTAAAGTTTAAGAACGTGTTTCATCAATCATGGTCTCTGATAAGCATTTTCTCCTTGTCTAGTAGTTGACGTTTGATCATTTTGGTTATTTTCAATTACTTACATTAAAATTTAACATATCTAACAAAATAAAGGGAAGATATTTATTTAATTTTTCTATTATGAGAAGAACATATTAATGACTAAGTATGTATTTTAGATGAGCAAATGATTTAATTATATGAAGAAATTGGTTTTATTGATTAATTGATGTGATTAACTGAATATTGGTCAATGAATTTATGTTATTGTTTGTATTAATGGTTAATGAATATTTTGTGAAGATGAAATTTGATTTGATTGAGCTTTGATAGCTTGGAATATGAATATATATTGTTAATTTTCTAGTACAGTTATTGTACTCACGTTTCATATAAGAAAATACAGCTTTAGACAAATCAAATCAACATTTTAGAATAAACGATCGACACATTGAGCAAAAGTTTAACACCCTAAGAAAAGAAGATTGATATAGCATCAAAAAAAGTCCGAATAAATCGACACTTAAAGAAGAGGAGATTGACACATCATATAAAAATTTAGAAGTATCAATACTATAAGTTAAAGTATTAACATATGCTAAACAACATCGTGATGCAAGGACTTTCAGAGAGTTGAATAGAAATTATGAATAAAACCAGATTGATACATTAGGTAAATATATAGATACATTAAAGAAGGAGGAATATACTAAAAATTCTAGATAGTTAAGAGGAAATTAGACACTGACCCAAATTGAAACTTTAATGAAACAGATCGACATATTTTAATCATAAAAGTTCTAGAAGTTCAAACAAAGACTAAGATGCTCAAAGGATTAATATGTGAAGAAAGAAGGTTGATATGGAGATTCTTAATAGATAAATGTATTGATATATTAGATGAAGGTATCGATAAATGTATCTAAAAAGACTTTAGATTTGTAGACAAGTTTGATACGTAGCAAGGGATTGACACTAAGGTAAAAAAGATCGATATACAAATTTAAAATGGATGATTATATTGATACACTAACTAAAAGTATTGATACATTCTAAAAGGTTCTCTGTAACGATAATATTGAGCATTTATTGTATTAAAAAGAGTAGTGGAGACCATGTATGGGGACTTTCCAATGAATAAAGCAAGAAAAACTATTAAGAAAGAAGTGTTAACAAGTTGAGAAAATTTTTAAAGTTAATAATGAAAGAAAACTTATAACTTTTATATCTTTAGTGAGAGAAACTATGTTTTGTGAGCATTATTGATTATCTACTATTTTGATAGAAATATTTTACTTATTTGATTTCAATTTCTGTTGGTTTCACTTCACCCATTCAAAAGAAGGAGATTGTATTAGTTGCTCTTTATAGTTAAGAAGGAGTTGTACATTAGGTTATGCTTGATCCATAAAAACAAGGAGTTAACAAAACCTCGATATAGAGATAAACCGAGAGAGTAGATGTAGACCATATTATCAAACCACTATAAATACTATTTATAATTCTTCTTTCTACCCTCTTTAATTTATAGCATTACATTGTTTTATGACTTGGAATTCATTTTATTCAGCATTCATATTTGTTATATTTTTCACTAAGTTAAAATTCATTTTAAATTTCATAAAAATCAAAATCATCTAGGCTAACAAGTGGTATTAAAGCTTAATTTTACACATTTGGAATTTACACTTTGGAGAAATAGATCATAATGGCATCTAGCATCATCCTAACTCAGGTAGTTGAGGGATAATTCATAAATAGACCTCTTTTCTTTGATGTGAAATACTAGAAGAAAAGAATGCAAATTAATCTAACTACTTTAGATTTTGAAATCTTAATCGTAACAGAGGATGGTTACACTTTACCTATAATTATAGATGACATGACACAAGAAAGGAGATTTAAGCCTAAAAGAGATTAGACCTCAGAAGAAAGAAACCAACTCACATTGAATGGTAAAGATATGAATATCTTATATTGTATGCTAGATAAGACAGAATTCAATAGAATATTAGGATCTGAGAATGTTAAAACCATATAGGATATGCTAGAAGTGACCATAAGGGTACTAGTAAAGTCAAAGACCCTAAAATTAGCATGTTAGTTCATAATTATAAGCTATTTAAGATGAAATTACATGAAAGCATTAAAGATATATTCATTAAATTCACTGACATTATTAATGGACTAAAAGTATTAGGTAGAACATATTCTAATGCTGATATTATGACAAAAATTTTAAGAATCTTGCCTAAGTTTTGGGAAGCAAAGGTAACAACCATTTGAGAAGCTAAAGACCTGAGTAGATTACCCCTGTAAGAGCTATTGGGATCCTTTATGATGCATGACCTAGAACGAAGAAGAAATGAAGAAGAAGATAAAGAAAAGTGAAAGAAGAATGTTGCATTGAAGAACACGAAAGAAGAAGAGGAAGAAAAGAGTGATAAAGAATCAAACAATGATAAATTCTTATTGATGGTCAAAAAGTTAAAGAAATACTTCAACAAAGATAGGCCTAAAGGAACAAATTGGAGAAAGAGAGATTATTAAGAGACTAATAAAAGAGGAATAAAGAGAAGGAAAAGAAAAAGAAGAAAGAGAAGGAGATCATTTGCTATAAATGTCGGAAGCTAGGACACATGTGAAACTCATCCCTTGGTATTATGAAAATAATAGAGAATCCCTCAAGAGTGTCCGTGCATGTTATCGTGTTTAGATTATGCACGAGAGGGTATAAAACTTGAAAATTTTGTTTTAAGTAAGATTATGGTGTGGGATCTGAGTTAATGAGAAAGAACTGGATTTTTGACCCTAAAATCATCTTTAATTAAGAAAAAGTTCTTATCATTTTTGTAGATTTCAGAGAGATCTTTCCGATGATATATTATGGGTTCCGTGTCGATATTTGAGGTAAAAGTTATGACCATTTGAAGTGATAGTCCTCGGGAGGAGGACTAAAAGCAAGGTATCGATACGTTGGGATTGAGGGCAAATATATTGATACGTTGTAGGTATACTAAATAGTAAACAGTGTCAGATGTATCGATACCTTGCGAAAGGTATCGACACCCTGGTGATGGAGATGAAGTGCGCTTGCGATGAAACGTATCGATACGTTGAGAAAGGTATCGATACCTTGCAGGCTTGTGAACAGTATTTTAGCCAAACATATCGATATGTTAGAGCAAACATATCAATACATTGCAAGAAAAATGCCAAAGATATACGTTTTGAAATGTATCGACACCTTGGAGGATTACATAGCCTATATGCATCAGGTAGGGGGATCGTCTTCCCCATTTGATTTCTTTACTTTCTCTCTCTACCAGAATAGCAAAAACTATTCTCTCTCACCATTAAAATTGATCTCAGTCATTTCTCAATCAAACTCCACCATTTTAGTTCCTATGAACTCAGAATCAACACCAAAAAACCCAAATCTCCTTGGATCAGAGTTCTAACCATCGGATCGTAAGGATTTAGGAGGAAAAGAGGTATGGTAAATAGTAGTCGAAGAGAGATTCAAGCTAAAAAGGGATTCTAAGCTCACCTATCAGTTTGGGTAAGCTTGTTCTTCAGCTTTTCTCTCTCATTTGAGCTATCATTTTATGTAGATTTAAGAATATATAGCTCGGGTACTGTTTATAAAACCCTAGAATTTGAGGTTTTTTTAGTTTATCATTTAGATTGATAAATTAGAGGGCTTTGATAGCTATTGGTGTTAAAATAAATGAAATATACTTGATAGTGGAGTGAGATAATATTTGTCAGTATTTTAGAGAGAGAGGGATACAAAAATAGCATGAGCATGCATTGCATCATGCACGCACATGATAACAGATAGTAAATCTGTGTTTGTATATGTATTCAGGAGCGGCAGCTGAGACGGAAGGATCTCCGTCGCAAGAAGGATATCGAGAGGGTGGTTTCCCACCTCAGAACAGTGAGTGGATATTTCTTCTCATCGCCTCATTTTATATTATTTATGAATAATTATAATGTTAGAGATGATAGCATAGAATATGAATGTGTACGTGTATAACTAAAATGAGGAGGCGTTAGAGGTATGTTGTGTGGTGGCCGTGAGGGTCCCTTATTTGTGATAGAATAGGTTTGTGATAAAACCTAGATTGCCATGAATATGAGGCCGGAGGCCTAATATTGATATTATGATTGTGAGGCCGGAGGCCAATATTATATATATATGTATGTGAATGTGGCATAGTCGAGTGTAATAATTGGGGTGCCATATTTGTTAATTTGGTTTTATAAGCTAGCATGTCTTATTTATAGTTTTGGCCTTGTGAGCCACAAATGATATTTTTGGCTTAGTGAGCTAATGATAATTTGATTTATCTTAATGGGCCGTTGATATTGATTTACGATTATGTGTGCCATATCATTGACTATTTATGGGCGAGGATTGATCATACAGCTCGTAGAGAGTGGGTGGAATCCAATAGTCCTAGGGTGAGGATTGACCATACAACTCAGGATAGAGTGGGTGAAATCCAATAGACCCTAGAATGTGGATTGTCCACACAGTCCAAGATAGGATGGGTGAAATCCAATATGTCCAAGCTATAGCATGCTAGACATTTATATATATATGTATTCATGAGCACACATCCTCAACCAGGGTTGCAGATTAACCATACAGCTTAGAGAGAGTGGATGGGATCCTATAGACCAAGGAATCATATGCGTATTTGATTTGTATTGACTTTCCCAATCATGTAAATTATGGCACATCACATTTGGTTTGGATTTTGAGGTATTTTCGAAATGAGTATATATATATTCATTTACTATGTTGTCTTCTTGTCTACTTACTGAGTATTTTCCTAAATACTCACCCCTCACTTCCCATTTCAGGTTAGTGTAGTCAAGCGTGGCATAGCATAGCTGAAGCGAGACTTTAGCACAGTTTTCAGGTACTCGACTCAGGTTTTTCTATTATGGTCCATTGTATATAAAAATATTTGTAATGAAATGATTTGTTGTATTTGGCTTGGCCAAAGATATTTTGTATTTTATTTTGAGAAAATACAGATGTAACATACGTTTGTTTGAAAATCTTCTATTTTGTATTAGTTTATTTGCAATTGAGTTTGAAAATAGGTACTAATGCCTTACGGTTCTAGGAGTGCATTCTAAATGATAGAATATATTTCTAAAATTCGTGGCAATCGTCACGTGGATGACTAGGGCTGGGGCATAATAATTTTATTGGTATTAGAACTTTTGATTTCCGGGCGAGTTGTGTTTTTCTGTTTTTGAACTCTCACGATTTTGACTATTGAAGATTTTTAGAATTTGATGATTTCAATAAGATTGTGTCAGTGGACCATAGATTGAGTTGAGTAATTATGTTTTATGATTTATATAGATTTTTGTGTAGAATGCTGTCGTGACCCAAGAAGGGAAGAGGTAGACCACGGAGGAATGTGGTGATTAGAGATGATCAGGAGGCATCATCTCATGCTCCACCATCTGCTTTTGAGCAGGAGCGAATTCCTGTGGATCCTTCATTGCATATCCAGAATCCTGAAGAGAATGCTCATTTCTCTTGGTTACAAGAGACCTGGAACACATTCATGGCATTTATGAGTGCACAGAATTTAATGCCAAATTTGAATCAAGCTGAATCGTCTCGTCAAGTGAAAAAGTTGTCCAAGTTGATCAAGGAAGTAAAGCAACTTGGGAGTGTTCCTTTCTGTGGAACCAATGATGCTCTAGAAGCAAGTAGATGGCTGAGCATGATGCAACAAAATATGGATGACATGGATTTGTCAGATGAGGAAAAGCTGAGAGTGGCTACCAAACTGCTAGAGCAGCGTGCTGCTACTTGGTGGCAAAATATATCTTTGAGGTTGAGTGCTAAGCCTACTTGGACAGATTTCTAGAGAGCCTTTCAAGAGAAGTATTTTACGCACTTCTTCAATAATCCGAAAAGGCAAGAGTTCATGAACTTGAGACAGATGTGTAGCACAGTAGTTGATTATGAGACTCAGTTGAGACAGTTGGTAGAGTTTGTTCCAGAACTTGCCACTAAGGAAACATTATGTGCTAAGTTCAAGGCAGGGCTAAATTTAGAGATTAGAGATAGAATGCCAATGACAGGCAGGCATAGGTATGAGGAGGTAGTGCAGTTGGCCCTTCGAGCAGAGTCTTTGATTGGGGAAAGAAGGTCCAGGGCTAGATTTCAAAAGAGAAAGGACCTCAGTGTTTCAGTGATCAGTCTTTTAAGAAGAGCCGCAGTAGTGGATCTTCGAGTGGCCAATCAACAAGTCCTAGAGTTTTTTCACCTTTTTTCCCTAAAGAGCAGAGATCGTCTCGATTTGACATTTCTGCCTCGGGATCAGGGTGATCAAGCAGAAAGTCATCTGACAGTAGGTGATGTCTTAACTGTCGGAGGTTTCATAGCTGGTCTTACAAATTATCTCTCTAGTATTTTCAGTGTGGCCAGATGGGTCACATGAAGAGAGATTGTCCTAGTTTGGGGACAACAGAGACTGCTATCCAGCCAGGATAAAATATGAGATTTACCGGTGCACAGCAGCCCATGCCTCAATCGCAGTATTCAGATGCTCTCCAGGCTAGATCAGGAAGTGAGTTCGCTCGTTAGGGTAATCAAAGGAACCAGTCACGAGTTCAGACAAAGTTTTTGTGATGAATCAAGAGCAGGCTCAGGTTAATCCAGATGTGATTACAGGTATGGTGATGATTTTTGATCATCCAGTATACATTTTGGTTGATCCTGGTTCAGATAGGTCATACATTAGTATTGCATTTACGAGGCACACTAATAGGGACCTAGTACCTTTAGAATCAGAGTTGATTGTTCATACCCCCTTGGGTAGAGATTGCTTTAGAACACCGTGTTTAGGTGGTGTGAGGTCTGGATAGGAGATGTTGCTCTTAAGATTGATTTGATTACGTTAGAAATCCAGGATTTTGATGCCATTTTGGGCATAAACTAGTTATCACAGCATTATGCTGCGATTAATTGTTTTAGGAAGATGGTGACCTTCAGACGGCCAGGAGAACCGGAGATCATTTTTATGGGCGAGCGGAGAATACTTCCTTCCTGCTTCATATCGATGATAGAGACTAAAAGATTGCTTCAGAGAGGGTGTCAGGCATATTTGACACATGTGATTGATAGATTAGTTCCAGGAGTTAGTCTGGAACAAGTGCCAGTGGTTAGAGAATTCTTCGATGTGTTTCCAGAGAAATTGCTTGGATTACTGCCTGATAGAGAATTTAAGTTTTGTATCAATCTGGAGCCAGGGACGACACCGATTTTGATACCACCCTATCGTATAGCACCCTCAGAAATAAAAGAATTAAAAATCCAGTTAGAGCACTTGATCAAGAAGGGTTTTATCCGATCAAGCGTGTCACCTTGGGGTGCACCAGTTCTGTTTGTGAAAAAGAATGATGGTACATTGAGGCTCTGTATCGATTACAGACAACTCAATCGAGTGACCATCATGAACAAGTATCCATTGTCGAGGATAGATGATCTGTTTGATTAATTGCAGGGTGCGAGATTATTTTCCAAGATTGATTTGAGATCGGGATATCACCAGCTCAGGATTAGAGAGGATGATGTTCCCAAGATAGCATTTAGGACTCATTATGGCCATTACGAGTTCCTGGTTATGCCTTTTGGATTGACAAATGCACCTACAGCATTCATGGATCTGATGAATCAGGTTTTTCACCCTTATTTAGACAAGGTTGTCATTGTGTTCATAGATGACATACTTGTGTATTCGAGAAATAAAAGAGAACATGTCCAACATCTCAGGGTAGTGCTTAAGACCTTGAGAGAAAGACAGTTATATGCTAAATTCTCTAAGTGCGAGTTCTGGCTTAGAGAAGTGAATTTTTTTGGGGCATGTAGTTTCTGGCAATGGGATACTTGTGGATCCTAAGAAGATTGAGGCCATAGTTCAGTAGGAAAAACCAAAGAATGTGACAGAGATCCTTAGCTTCTTGGGGCTAGTAGGATATTACAGGAGATTTGTTGAGGACTTCTCCTTGTTGGTTGCACCTCTGACGAGATTTACAAGAAAAGAAGTTAAGTTTTAGTAGGATGATCAGTGTGAGCAGAGCTTCCAAACTCTGAAGAATTATTTTACTTCGACACCGATTTTGACACTCTTTACGCTAGAAGGCGATTATATGGTTTATAGTGATGCCTCAAGCGGGCCTTGGTTGGGTATTGATACAAATTGGGAAGGTTATAGCTTATGCTTCTCAGCAACTAAAGAAGCATGAAGAGAGTTACCCTACCTATGACCTAGAGTTGGCTGCAGTGGTTTTTACGTTAAAGATATGGAGGCATTACTTGTATGGGGAGTAGTGCCAGATATTCACTGATCATAAGAGCCTCAAGTATTTGCTTATGTAGAAAGAGCTGAATTTGAGACAAAGGAGGTGGTTAGTGTTGATTAAGAATTATGACCTAGACAAAGGAGGTGGTTAGTGTTGATTAAGAATTATGACCTAATCATTGACTAACACCCTGGGAAGCTAACATGGTTGCTGATACTTTGAGCAGAAAGGTTTCAGCCAGTTTGTCTCATGTTCGCACTACTTATATACCTTTGTTGATGGATCTGAGAGCGTTGAGAGTTTCACTAGGGTATGATGAGATTGGAGCCTTGATGACCAACTTTGTGGTCAAACCTAACCTAGTTGATCAGATCAGGTAGAGCCAGATGTCAAATAGTGAGTTGGTCAGAGCTTGCCAGGAGATCAGAAATGGTAAGGAGAGTGACTTCTACTTCACTCAGGATGGGACCTTGACTTTTAAATATCGAGTATGTGTACATAATGTTAGAGGGCTGAGAGAGGCTATTTTAGAGGAGGCCCACAGTTATGCATTTACTATACACCCAGACAATACTAAGATGTACCGTACCATCAGAGAGAGTTACTGGTGGTCGGGGATGAAACAAGATATAGCCCAGTTTATGGCTAAATGTTTGATATGTCAGCAGGTTAAAACTGAGCACCAGAGACCTACAGGGACTCTACAGCCTCTACCTATATCTGAGTAGAAGTGGGAGCACATTGTTATAAACTTTATGGTCGGGTTGCCTCGGACTCAGGTGGGCCACGATGCCATTTGGGTGATTGTAGATTGACTCACTAAGTCAGCTCATTTTCTGTCGATTCGAGTGAATTTCTCTTTGGACAAATTGGCCAAGTTATATGTATTCGAGATTGTCAGGCTGTATAAAGTGCCAATCACTATAGTGTCAGATCGATATCCTTGTTTTACATCTCGATTCTGGCCTAGACTTCAGAAAGCTATGGGTACTCAGTTGACTTTCAGTTTTGTATTTCACCTCAGACTGATGGATAGTCAAAAAGAACCATCCAGACGCTAAAGGACATGCTTCAAGCATGTGTTATTAAGTTTTCTGGCAGCTGAGTTACGCACTATCATTGATAGAGTTTGCGTACAATAATAGTTATCAAGATAGCATTGGGATGGCGCCTTATGAGGTTTTGTATGGTAAAAAATGCAAAACTCCAGTGTGTTGGGATGAGGTTGGTGAGAGAAAGCTCGATGGTATCGAGTTGATTGAGATCACCATTGAGAAAGTCAAGATTATCAGAGAAAGATTGAAAGCAGCCCAAGATAGACAGAAATCCTATACTGATACTTGGAGGAGAGCATTGGAATTTAAAGTAGACGATCAGGTTTTCTTGAAAGTATCACCTTGGAAAGGAATAATTAGATTAAAAAAACGGGAAAAGTTATATCCTCGGTACATTGGAACCTTTTGTATTGTGAAAAGGATAGGCCTAGTAGCCTATAGATTAGATTTGCCATCACAGCTGAGTAGGATACATGATGTCTTCCATGTATCGATGATCAAGAAGTATATGCCAGATCATTCGCATATACTTGAGACACCACTGGTAGATTTGAGAGATAATCTAAATTGTGTGGTACAACCGGTGAGGATACTTGATTGGCAAGAATGGGTCCTAAGAAAAAAAACTATTCTAATGATGAAAGTTTTATGGTAGAGTGCCATAGTTGAGGAGATGACTTGGGAGCCAAAGAGTCTGATGAGATGGTAGTATCCACACCTTTTTCAGTAACAAGGTATGTTTTAGCCCAGAAGGAAGATCCTTATATTTTCTGTGTGATGTATGATTTATTTCATTGTTATTGTTTGTAAGTTGCAGTTTCTTCTCCTAGTAATAAATAACAAGTGAGGTATTCTAAAATACCTTTATTTGATTATTAGAGGAAAGGGGGAGTTGTATGCTTAGTATCATTGTTTTTGTGACTACTTACCATATACGTCATGTAGAATTTTGAGGACAAAATTCATATAAGGGGGGAGAATTGTGAAACTCATCCCTTAGTATTATGAGAATAATAGAGAATTTCTCAAGAGTGTCCATGTATGTTATCGTGTTTAGATTATGCAAGAGAGGATATAAAACTTGAAGATTTTGTTTTGAGTAAGATTATGGTATAGGATATGAGTCAATGAGAAAGACCTGGATTTTTGGTCATAAAATCATCTCCAATTGAGAAAGTTTCCCTTTATTTGTGTAGATCTCGAAGACAGCTTTTCGATGATATATTATGGGTTCCATGTTGATATCTGAGCTAAAAGTTATGGCCATTTGAAGTGATAGTCCTTGGGAGGAGGAGTAAAAGCAAAGGTATCGATACGTTTGGAGAAACGTATCAATATGTTGAGATTGAGGCCAAACATTTTGATACCTTTAGAAAAGGGTATCAACACCTTTCAGAGTTGAAGGCCAAACGTATCGATATGTTATAGGTATGCTGAATAGTGAATAGTACTAGATATATCAATACCTTGGCAAAGGTATCGACACCCTGGTGACGGAGATGAAGTACGCTTGCGATAAAACGTGTTGATACGTTGAGGAAGATATCAACACCTTGTAGGCTTATAAATAGTATTTTGATCAAACATATCGATACATTACAGAAAAAATGCCAAAAGTATCGATATATTTTGAAACGTATCAACACCTTTAAGGATTGCACAGCTTATATGCATCAGGCAGGGGGATCGTCTTTCCCATTTGGTTTCTTTACTTTCTTTCTCTATCAGAATAGCAGAAATCATTCTCTCTCACCATTAAAATTGATCTCAATCATTTCTTAATCAAACTCCACTATTTTAGCTCCTATGAACTCAAAATCAACCCTGAAATATCCTTGGATCAGAGTTCTAGCCATCAGATTACAAAGACTCAGGAGGAAAGAAGGCACGATGAACAGTAGTTAAAGAGAGACTCAAACTAAAAAAAAGGGCTCCAAGCTCACCTACTAGTTTGGGTAAGCTTATTCTTCAGCTTTTCTCTCTCATTTGAGCTATCATTTCACGTAGATCTAAGAATATATAGCTTGAGTACTGTTCATAAAACCCTAGAATTTAGAGATTTTTTTATCGTTTAGATCGATAAATTAGAGGGCTTTGATAGCTATTGGTGTTGAAATAGATAAAAAATGCTTGATAGTGGAGTGAGATCATATATGACAGTATGTTAGATAGAGAGAGGGAAGAGAGAGAGAGAGAGGGGTGCAAAAGTAGTATGAGCATGCATTGTATCATGCACGCACATCATAACATATAGTAAATCTGTGTTTGTATGTGTATCCAGGCGCAACAACTGAGATGGGGGGATCTCTGTCACAAAGAGGATACCGAGAGGGTGGTTTTCCACCCCAGAATGGTGAGTGGACATTTCTTCCTTTTGCCCCATTTTTTGTTATTTATGAATAATTATAATGCTATAGATGATAGCATAGAATACGAATGTGTATGTGTATAACTGAAATGAGGAGGCGTTAGATGTATGTTGTGTGGTGGCCAGGAGGGCCCCTTATTTGTGATAGAATAGGTTTGTGATGAAACCTAGATTGCCATGAATGTGAGGCCGAAGGTCTAATATTGATATTATAATTGTGAGGCCGGAGCCCAATGTTATATATATGTATGTGAATGTGGCATAGTCGAGTGTAATGGTCAGGGTACCATATTTATTTATTTGACTTTATGAGCCAGCATGTCTTGTTTATTGTTTTGGCCTTGTGAGCCATAGATGATATTTTTGGTCTGGTGATCCAACGATGATTTAATTTTCCCTGATAGGCCATTGATATCGATTTACGGTTATGTGTGCCATATCATTGACTATTTATAGACGAGAATTAACCATACAGCTCGTAGAGAGTGG
>JAVXUL010164578.1:0-13158 GCA_035590515.1 Trichilia minutiflora | reverse complement strand
AGAAATTACAGATGTTGATATATGTTTGATTGAAAATCTTCTATTTTGTATTGTTTTATTTGAAATGAGTTTGAAAACAGGTACTAATGCCTTACAGATCCTAAGAGTGCATTTTAGGTAATAGGATGTATTCCTGATATTCGTGACGATTGCCATATAATCGATTAGGGTCGGGACGTGACATAATGAGTTTATAATTAATTATTAATTACCTGATGATTTTGATATATATATATATATATATAATTAAAAATATATATCGATATGTATTTGGTGATAGGCTTTAGGAGACTAAGATTATAGAAATTAACATATGATATTTGATATATGTTACCCTAAATGGTTTGAGAATGGTCTATACATATACTTGTGATAGAATTGGTTTCAATATTAACTTGGCCTTATGGGCTAGGTTTGGTAAATCAAACTTTGGTTTGTGAATTTGGTTTCGCATGTAAACCTATGATATTAATTTAAATGATATTATGACATGATTTACATGATTTAGGTTAGAAGGCCAATTATGAATTTAGTATATTGATTTAATTTAATATTGAATATTTTAATTAATGAACATACATACATACAAATAAGTGTTCTAAACTATATAGGTTTATTGGAGCCATATGGCCAAATATGGTTTGAAATGTATTACCATTTTATTTTCATGGAATGGTTTGTAATTGAGATTTAAGTAATTTATATATTTACTCACTATGTCTATGATTATATACTCATTCTCTCACAGATTTGTTTTAGGTATCCTAAGTTCAACTAAGAGTTTTAGATAGTGGTGATTGCATAAAGGTTTGAAGACTCAGGTCAAATTTCTAAACTCGACTCATAGTTTTATAAGTTGTGTATACTAGGGTTATTTTAAATTATTTGTAATATAGATTACTTTTCGAGTTTTGTACAGAATATTTGAAATCACATGTCATATATATATATATATATATATATATATATATATAAAATATTTTAATCGTCTCAAAGAGACATGAATTGTGATATATATGATCATGTATAGTTAAACAAGGATGATATTGATTTAGAAATAGATATAAAATAATGTGATGATCAGATTTTGAGAAACTTGATGTGAATAAAACTTGGAATGATTTTTTGTTTAAAAAAATTTATATTTATTAGCATCAAATCAGACAATATGGTTGATAGTATTAGATTGTGTTATGATATATAAACCTCGTACGAGTATGATTAATGAGTAGAAGACTCAATATTGAGATTTAATATGTGATTTAAGAGGATTTAAATGATAAATGGTTAAATTTGAGAAAAGTTCTAATGTGGACTTTGGTAAGCACTCAAACTTCAGAACAAAATTTTTGCTGATTAAATAGGCAATTGGCCAACTGTTTTTTATTACTTAAATAAGATAAAGAGATGATTGAGTATAAAGAAATCAAAGTGAAATAAGATATTGAATAAAAATAAAACAATATCGAAAATAGAGAAATATGAAAATTGAAAGCATAGAAAACCTAAGCCAATCTAGGGTTAAACTAGCCCATGATCCCTCCCCTGGATTAGCATCGATCTAGGCTCTAGTCTAGCCAATAAAGTGTGATTGACATTGGTTTAGGTGTCAGTCATCGGGTTAATATTCAACCCCTTGAGCAAAATAGTGCCAGTTATCTATTTTTCCCTAAAAATGTCTTCTTTACCCCTTTTTAGAGTTTTCTTTCCTTTATACACTCATAGAGAATTTCTTAATTACCTAAGGTATTATAAATAATGCCAACAAGGGGGAATGTTCATTCTTCTTCCTCAACTCCCCTCCTCTGTCTTTTTTTTTTCAACTCTCTACCTTTCTACAATCTTTATGTTTCCTTATCATTTCACTTATTAAACTCTAATTTTTCATCAAAAATCATTATAACTTGACTCCTTCATCATCCTATTGGCTTTATTTTTTTTATTTGAGTAAGATTTAGTTGTGGCAAAAGTTATGGTTTATACCTAAATTAGGGTTTTTCAAAATTAGAAGAAATCGAAATTTTAAGGCTTCCAACAATCCTTTGTTAAGGATTGTTATCCAATTTGATTATTAATTTTATAATTGAATAGGGTTACTGTATAGTTAAGGTTGCTATAAATTTAGATCTGACTTTGATAAAAAAAACTTCAATTGTGTTGTTTAAAATGTAGAATAAATATATTTGAGATTAGATTATAAGAAATTAGAATTGGACTTATGAAAATTGAATGAGACAATAAATAGACTATTGTACCATAGGGTTTCACTATTATCAGAAAAATTAGGGTTTAATTTGAATGATTAAGTTAATTCGCATAAAATTGAGATTAGAATAACTTAATTTAAGTTTGAATTAAAAGAAATTAGAATTTGTATTATAAGGATTAAAAAGAGACAGCAAGTTTGAGAAGGCGAATTGAGTTTAAATTATTTAGAAATGTTGTTAAGGAATTGGCTATAGGATTTCATTAGTAGGAATCAGATAAATGGCCAGAAATGGATTGAGTTTAAGGGATAGTTGTTGATTAGGAATCCCAAGAATCTTTAACATGATGATGATGTATATATGTTGATAAATGGTTTTTTATATGATGATGATGATTTGTAAATAAATATTTGAGATATGATTATGAGTTTTATAATTTTATAAATGACTATAAATTTATGACAAATGATGATTTTATAAATAATGCATTGATTTTATAATGTATATAATATCAATTATTTTGAATAGATTTGGATTACATGGATGAAATGGCCAGTGGGTTAAGATTATTATGATTTTATTTTTGCTTTGATGATTTTATATTATGATATGACTATAGAGGCAACTAAATTGTTTTATTTTATGATATTATAGCCGAAGAGCTAGTTAACTTGATTTGTTTTATGATATGAAGGCTGAGGAATCCTTGGCCAAGAAGGCCAAAACTATAGCTATAGAGTTATTTAGTAGCCTAGATACGAATTAAGGCAATGATTGTATTAGGTGAGCCGTACATTGATAGTACTAGTATAATGGAGATGATGACCTCATTTGTGAAAGAATGACCTACTAAAACAAAAACATGTAGTGGACAATCACGTGAGGATCTATAAATTACTTGAGAGTTAATGTTAGTGGTGGGCAAAATTTTTAGAAATTAAATCATCCATTAATTGCTTTTAAATATGAATTATTTGTATTAGATGATCATTAGGTTTCATATGCATAGAGAAAATCCACTAATGACTAAGGATTGTTCCTGATCAAAGTGATTATTGAGGAAAGATGCCAACCTAATGATATTTTATAAATATGTCATTGTTTTAAAATTTTTTAAACTTTTCTATATTTTTTCATACTCTACCTTATTTTTGAAAATCATTTGTTAATATTTTAGTTAAATCTTAGTATAAATGTTTTATTCATATATATATATATATATATATATATATATATATATATATATGACTGTTTTATTTACTCGTCCACTTATAGAGTATAGATCCATATGCTCACCTTGCTCACCCTTTAGTTTTAGGTAATCGAGAGCGTACCTAAGTGATCATGTGATAGTGATTGCAAAATGAAATTGGGACCTGAGGTATAATTTCATTCTTAACTCATACTTTTCTCTTGGAGTCCATTAGGAATGGGTAAAACATTTACGCTATACATTTGTTTTGAGATTTGTAAAAGAATTTATGAAATTTCATGCTTTGTGTATTTTGTAAGTTGATTATTTATTTTCTTGAGATAAAATATTTATAAATGTCTTGAAGAGACAAATAGATGTCATGGTGATGTTTATATTTGGATTGAGAATTGGAATTAGAATTTGTTGGAGTTGGATTTATTGGAATGAATATTGAGAGTATTTATAAATATTTTTGGATTGTGAACAGGTATTTTAAAAGCCTTACAGGATTATGGACCGGATGATCAAGGCCATGACAACTTAAGTAGAGAAAAAATTTGTGAAAATTCACATAAATCTTCTATGCTATAATATTTTTATTCATATGATGGTTTATTGACCAATAAAAAAATATGAAAATTATCTAAAATAATGTTATTTCTTAATTTATATTTATTTATATTGTTATGATATTTGTGAATTAATAATTCTAACCAAGAAGTTATTTTAATAAAAAATATACTCCAAAATCTAAAATAATCTAATTTTAATTTTTTTAATTAAAATTTTTTACTTATTAGAATTATTAGCTTACATCATCATCGTCGTCGTTATCATCATATCATAATAATAATAAATGAAGAATGTGTCAAATACTCTCTAAAAAAATATTTCATATATTAAATAAAAATAATTTTTTATTTTATTTAAACTAGATAAAATTCCTTTTCTAGGTTATCTTTGTTAATAATTAAAATTATTTTTGATTATTATGATTACTTTTGTAAATTTTAAAAAATAAATATTTCTAAATATGTTGCAAAAAATTGCTCTCATTTAATATATAAAAAAGCAAAGAACATCCTTAGTACATTCTTATTTAATCATATCACATAAAGAATTTTAAAGTGTCAATACATGAAGGACAGAAGACTTCAGATGAAATTTACAAGTAACATCAAATCAGCACATTTTAAGAATGTATTGACATTTTTTGAGGAAGAAAAACTTCAAAGTAAGATACATGACCAAGGATTGATACTAAGGGAAAATAAGACTGATAAGAAGATTTAAGATAAATGAAAGTATCGACATATTGCTTCAGTGTATCGATACATTAAACTTAAAAATTTTCAAATTTGAAGAAAAGTCTAATACATAGCAAAGGATTAACATAAAGGCAAAGAAGGTCGATATATGAATTCAAAATTAGTGAATGTATTGGCATATATGGTTAAAGTGTCATACATTCTGGAAAAATCAGCTGTAATAATAACTTTTGCTGCATTTAAACGATCATATAATTTATAGCAAAGAGCCATTGGAACAAATGAGTAAAGCCTTAAAAGTTATAATTCAACAAAATAAGAGAAGAGAAGAACACTATAAATGTTGTTAAAATCATTGTGAATTAATATTAGAGTAAAATCATATTTTTTTAGAGAGAGAAAACTTGTATTAAGGACTTTTGCGCATCTGCTCTTGTTAAAGAGTTTTTCTTTATTTTCTCTGATTTTATTTATGTTACTTTACTAGATTAAAAAAAGGTATTGTAATCTACTCTTTACCTGTCCAAAAGAAGGATTTGTATTAGTTGATTTTTACCAAACGAAGAAGTTCTAAGTTAGAATGCACTTGAACTATAGAAACAACTTAATAGTTAAACCTCAGTATGGAGATAAGCAAGAAAGTGGACATAGATAATAGGCTAAACCACTATATATGCCATTTGTATCTCTTTATCCATTTCTTTTATTTCTTAACTATGTTTTGTGTTCATATTAATTTGAGTAGTAGTCATCATAATTCCTTAGAATCATATTTATTACTCTATTATCATTTATTTTTAAAATTTTCATAAACTCCCAGTCAACCCCCTTTTTGGGTATAGCCACTAGGGTCAACAAGTGATATCAGAGCTTAACCTTGTATCAATAAGACTTGCATCCTAAAGAAGTAGATGGAAAAATGGCATCTAATAGTAATTCCTATCAATTTATTGAGGGCTAATCCATTCACATAACTTCATTTTTTGATGGTTCAAATTATGCATATTGGAAAAAGAAAATGCAAATTAATCTGATCACTCTAGACTTTAAAAAATTGTGTGAAAAGCGTAAAAAGATTAAAAAGAAGAATTTAATGATTGCTAAACAAAATGAATAATTAAAATCAAATTTAGTGAATTAGAAAAGAAAAAGGTATGTAATTGTGCTAAAGAGATATATGCATTAAAGAATGAAAACAAGGCTTTACATGGTAGAGTAAATGACCTTAGAGGATTGCTAGCTAAATTTATTCAAGGAAAAGAATCTTTAGATAAACTATTAGCTACTTAAAGAATGGTTTTTGATAAGGCCATGATTGGATATAAATAAAGGACTAAACAAAAGGCTTATGTAAACTATTTTGTTAAATCTTCAAAATAAATAAGCCTTTTTGTTACCTATCATTATTGTGATAGGAAAGGTCACTATAGCAACACTTATCCTGTAAAAAGAAATACCTTTAAGGGTCTAAAATTAATTTGGGTTCCTAAAGATACTAAAATGAAATCAAATGTGTATGCTAAAGTAACATGGGTCCCTAAACTTAATGTTAACATTTATAAACCTAAAGTTAAATGGGAACTAAAGTAAATTGTTGTTGTTTTGTAAAAACTACATGTGATAAGCATCAAGCACAAAAGAAATGGTTTTCCGATGGTGGATACTCGAGACACATGATAAAAAATAAGTGGTTGTTCTTACACCGAGAGAAAAAGGATAGAAAGAAGTGATTTTTGATTATAATAGTCACGAAAAAGTAAAAGGTTTAGATACTATTGAGGTAAATAATATTTTAATTAAAGAAATTTTGTATGTTGAGATTTGAAATATAATATACTTAGCATTAGTCAACTATGTAATAATTTCAAGTTAGTGTTTGTAACTTAAATTCTTGAAAACTATGCATTAAGCAATAAATCACTAGCCTTTTAGTGATTTTTGATGAAGTTTAGCTTGTAAACTATCAAGCCTCCAAGAAATCAAAAATTTTAAGACCAAAATTGCTATGATAGAACCTAGATAGAAGAGAGAGAGCCATTTGATAAATATAAAATTTATCATTAATTATCAAATAAATTAAAAACCACTCTTTTTGTAGAAAGACCATATTTACTCAATTGCCCTTGTTATTTTAGTCAACAAAAAATGTGTCCAAGGTTGTCCAACAAACTTCTTAATAGATAATACAAAATTATATTGAGAATTCTATACTTTAAAATTTGACAAATAGATCCCAAATCCGACCAAACTTTCTTTAATCAAATTTATTTTAATTTTATTTATATTTTTAAATACTAATAAAGTATTATAACTTACTTTAAGTCATAATTGGATCATTAAACATAGCTCTTAAGTCATTAAATTTTTTAAAACCTAAACCATTTATACTTTTTAGCCTAATATTATCTTCGAGAGTGTTAACTTTCTTATGGATAATATTTTGTCTTCCTAATGACAAAAATGATCATAATTTTATACTGTGACCTCTTGGGTTCATTGTGGTATTAGCTGTGAATCAAAATCAATCTCATTAATCTCGTTTCAAACTATTAGGGTACTTATCAACTATGATTAATAGCTAATAACGTGCCATAGACCTTAAACCACAATGACGAAAGTTTTCATCAAACCTTTTATGCTTGCTTATACGTTCCATGTAGATAGATTTCTTCCATTCGTCTAATCTCAATTGAGTTATGACTCATAGATTTAAAACCCTAAACTTAATTTTCGCTCAGACTTCAATATGCTCTAAACTCATTATCATAAAACTCTTTTATATAACTTTAAGTTACTTTGGCTAAAGACTTTTAGTTTAGGTATTGAGTAATGTCTAACTGGAAACTCAAACCTAGATCAGGTTAACGATACTCTAATATCTTATATAGAGAGTTAACGGATCCCATCTTGACTATCACTCGTATTTTAATATAAACAACACATTATCAAATTAGCTTCTTATACCAAACATGATTAGTCTCGTATTTATATATCATATAAATCATGTACATCTATACCAAAAGACGACAATGACGTCTTAGGTCTAAGGAACAATTATCATCCTAGTAGAATTATATGATGAATTATTGACATCATACTTTCATGTGATTCATCATATCTGTGGTTATATTCGAAAAATAATTCTCTAACTATTAATCTATACTAATATCCTAATGACACGAATTAATATATCACCCACATTAATATCATCTCATGATATTTATCTGAGAGATCTAGTGTTCTTACTATATAATATCAATGTCTAATTTATACGACTTTTTTAGGAAACTATTTAGATAATCAAATTATTTGAGCATTCATATGTGTACTCAATAATTGGTACGATCAATATGAGAAAGTAGCATAAACATATAAATTAAAATGATTTTTTATAAATGAGTAGGTATTGTATATATTTAAATAATAATTCAAAATAAAAATGCCCAAACAAATAACACGAATGATTTTAAGGTATACAACAC
This sequence comes from Trichilia minutiflora, assembly GCA_035590515.1. NCBI lineage: Eukaryota > Viridiplantae > Streptophyta > Magnoliopsida > Sapindales > Meliaceae > Trichilia > Trichilia minutiflora. The sequence continues at coordinate 5,006 of JAVXUL010164578.1, read as the reverse complement.
CAACAAACTCTCACTTATACAAAAATCATTCGCTGTTATATCTAATATCTATCTTCTCAAGATGCTAGTCTAACTGTTTTAGTGTTATTGCTCTAGTGAAAGAGTCAGCAACATTTTTGCTAAAGATGTCTTCTGCATAATTATTTCTTCATCACCAAAAAACTCTCTTTGAATATGTTTATTTTTTTTGGTGTGCTTTAGGTTCCTTTGCCTGTGCAATAGCACTTGTATTATTACATAATATGTTATTGAATAAGCCTACTAGGAACGACACCTAATTCAAATACAAACTTTTATATCCAGACTGCTTACTTAGCTTCTGAAGCTGTAACATATTTAGTTTATATGATAGAGTTAACTGTTATCAACTATTTAGAACTCTTTCAACTTACAACTCCTCTATTCCACAAAAAGATAAAACTAGACATAGATTTTGAATCATCCACATCTAATTGAAAATCTAAATTTGAGTACCCATGAATACTTAACTCTTGAGATCTATAACTCAAAATCAAATCCTTAGTCTTTCTTAAGTACTTCAAGATTGTTTTTACTGTAAACTAGTATTTCTCTATGGGATTGGCCTGATATACGCTAGTAACACTTATTACATATGCTATGTTAGATCGTGTATATAGCATAACATATATTAAGCTACCGATAGCTGATGCATATATAATACTATACATCCGTTGTCGCCCTTCATCTATCTTTGGGCCTATATATTTTAAAAGATAAAAATTTAATTAAAGGGCAGAAGACCTCTTTTAGAGTTATCCATACTGAATTTTTTAACATTTTTCAATGTATAACTTTGGAGATAATTCAATTATCCTCTTCGGTCTATCTTTATAGACCTGAATTTCGAGAATATATGTAGTATCTCTTAAATCTTTCATGGAGAATATTCTGGATAACCAGAGCTTGACCTCTGCCATTATACATATGTTATTACCCATCAATAATATATCATCGACATACAATGTCAAGAACGTGATTGCATAAAGCTTGACCTATTTGTATATATAAGGTTTATCCGGATTCTTGATAAAGCCAAACGCTTTGATTGTCTCATCAAATCGGATATTTTAACTTCGAAAGGCTTGCTTTAATCTATAAATAGATCAATGTAACTTGTATACTTTATGCCGTTCAACAGATGATATAAAACCTATTGACTATTTTGTAAACAGTTTTTTCTATGTAACCATTAAAGAAATCAATTTTAACATCCATTTATCAAATCTTATAATCATAGTAAGTCATTATGATTAGCAAAATTCGGATGGATTTTATCATAGCAATGGGTGAAAAATTTTTCTCATAATTCAAATCCAATTTCTAATTATAATCCTTCGTAATCAGCCATACTTTATAAGTTTCTACCTGTTCATATTATCAATATTTCTCTTGAAGATCCATTTATAATCGATAGAAACTATTCTTTTCGATAGAATAACAAGTGTTTAGACTTGGTTTATGTATATAGATTCTATTTTAGAATTCATTATCTCTAACTATTTTCCTGAATCTTTATCTAAGATTACTTTCTCATAGATTCTCGGATCATCTTTATGATTAGATGTTCCTACTAAGTAAGATTCAAAATCTTGATAATGGAGAAATCCATATCTCTTTGATAGTATCAAAATCCTAGTTGATTTGTAAGTTAGAACTGGATTAAATGGTATAAAAGTCTATTGACTGGATGTTACAATATCAACTTGGTCAGTTCAGGGTTCAAGAGATTCCTCTTTCAAGTCAATATTTCTATCATACTTTCTTCTTCAAGAAACTTTTTTTTAATAAGTGCTCATTCTTACTGGTCGAAATTCTTTGATTAGAAGAAAAGTAAAAATAATATCCTAACCCATCTTTAGGATATTCTATAAACCGAACCATATTCAATTGAGGATCAAGTTTGTCAGATTTGACAAACTTGACGTATATCGGATATTCTCATACTCTTATATAATTAAAACTAGATCTTTTACCACTCCATATCTCATATAGAGTCTTTTGAACTAATTTGGTAGGACCCTTATTAAGGATTTGCGTAACGGTCTGCAAAGTGTATCGCTATAAGTACAATGGTAAGTCTATAAAACAAACTATTAATTGTACCACATCTAATAAAGTACAATTCATTCTCTTTAATACACCATTAAATTGAGGTGTATACGAAGGAATCATTTGTGAGATTATCCTATTTTCTGTTAAGAATTTTTGAAATTCAATACTCAAGTATTCGTCTCTACGATCTGATCGTAGAACCTTATAACTTTTTTCTGTCTAGTTTTCTACTTATTTTTGAATTCTTTAAACTTTTCAAAGCATTCAGATTTGTATTTCATTCAATACATATACTCGTATTATAACATATCATCAGTAAAGTTAATGAAGCAGTCAAAATCTCTTCTAACCATAACACTGAATGATCCACATATATCTATATGTACAAAGTCCAATAGTTCTTTTGACCTTTACCCTTTACTTTTAAAGGATGATTTGATCATTTTACATCAAAGACATAACTCATATGTCCTAATGGGTTCGAAACCCAATAAGATTAATATCTCACTAGTCTTGAGCTACGTGAACCACCTATCTCCAATGTGACCTAATCTTTGATGCTACAAATATTTAGAATTAATTTTATTATGAATTATTTTATTAAAAATGGAAAAAACTAAATAACAATTATTCAATTAAAGAATATATAAACCATTTTTATTATTTGCTTTTGCCAACATATACATTTCCAAAATGTATCAAACATATATCTTTATCAAATTGTACAGAATATCTAATATTACAAAACATAGACACAGATATGATATTTCGTATAGCATAAGAAAAATACAAAATATTTTCTTATTTCAACGTGTGCCTAAATGGCATCTCTAGTTTATAGGAACTCGGTGGTTATAACAACAATAGTTGCTCTATTAGCCATCCTCAAGATGATCTTATTACCTGATAATGTAAAACTATTCTATACTATCTATAAAAACATACAGCAATGAGAAGTTACAGTTGCATCAATCACAAATAAATGAATATTTGAATTAATATTTAATTTATATTCAATCATGTAACTACTATACATACCTTTCTTAGCCTTATTAAGGCTGTCAAAGTATTGAAGATAATTTTTTTTCCAATGTCCTTTAACCCTGCAGTAAATCTATTTTCTTTTGAGTTGTTTTATTTCGGACCTTTTTGAAATAGAAGCTTTCTTTTTCTTAAGTCTTTTAGGACCTCGAGATGTATATTTTGGCCATTTACTAATCTTACCAGTAATGGCTATCTGGATATCCTAATGCCCTTTACTCTTATCTTTATACTGAATAGAATCTTGCACATGTGGTACTCTACAATTTGAGAGTTCTCTCCATACAACTATTGTATTTATCTGAGTATCTTGTACATAGATGTTATCTCTCATATCACTCTTGAAGCTTCCTATTCATCATAGTCAATATGTAGAGTTGTACTCTATGATTATCAACCTGTCATTTATTGAAGGCATCTTGCTTCTCCCAAAGAGTATCCATCTTCAATGGCATGGGTATTTCTCCTTCTAAAACATAGCCTAACTATTGAAACTTGAGAACTATTCTAAAATATCTTAACCAGTCTTTTAGATTTGGTATGACTAGAAGATTACTTTTTAACAATATGTGAAACACATTGAATGATGACATTTTGAATTTTACTATAAGAAAGCTGAAGAAATACAGAAGAGATTTTGATAGTGTATTGAATTACTAAATAAATTCAACAATTGAATTTATTAATCAATAATGCTGATCAAAATCATCTCCCACTATTTAATTTAAACCCTACACTTCTCAAATATGATTTAAAAGTTTTATGGTTTTTAATAGTTAATGGGTATCAAATTCTCATTTAAATTAAATTTTCTCATATAATAAAAATATTGGATAATTAATTTAAATGAGTGAAGAACATTTTCTTTTCTGTATCTCATGCAGAACTCGATATTACCCTTTGTTCTAGTTTTAAATACCTTACATAATATAATTCTTGGTATTCTACATTAGTCATACTCAAAAAATTGTACTTTCCTAAATAATATTCTTATTTTAACCTCATATAATAGAATTTTGGTTGAGATTTAAATACTACTGATGACTAGATAACCTAATTCAAATACACAAATCTCGTACCCCTTCTATAATATAAATCATGGAGTAGAAAATTTATGTACAAGAATTATTAGTTACCCTACAATGAAAGACATATATATGATAATTCTGAGAAGTTTTGACCAAACTCATAACTATTCACATCTCATGCAAATACTCTTTCGACTCAGACAGTTTTCTTAAAACTATCCTTTTAAGGTTGACTATCAAAAATAATAATTATTCATCATATAAATAATTATTATTACTACTCATACACATATGCTTGTATATCACATATACATGAATATGTACAAGCAATTGGTAATTTCTCAACAAATTACCCTAACAACACTAATCATTATATTTGTCACACAAATATTTTATTATTATATAATGTAGTTGATTTTGTCACACAAATAAACTATTACAAAGTCGAGATACTATATACAACTTATAATGAAATAGTATGTCACACATAATTTTCGTTACTAACTTGGTTCGAATTCTTCGTCTCACGAATAATCACACTTTTGATTGTATATTTTAATGAATTAAAGAATAATTGCAAAATTGATAAATTATCAAATAATTCATCAAATTGCTTAACAATTATGGAAGTTGGATTATTAATGTTTGGATGAAAAACATTCTGGTAATTATTAATCACACTAATAATATAGGTTACTAACATAATTCGCCTAAATTTGTCAAACAAAATAAGCAACTAATACACACACACACTGTTCACACGAGACCTAATGTGCGAAATCTACCCGCAAGTGTACGGTGTCAAGTTATAATCCTAGGTAAGTAGGGTATCGTCTCTACAGGGAATACGTAATTCTATTAATG
>JAVXUL010164567.1:0-13159 GCA_035590515.1 Trichilia minutiflora | reverse complement strand
TTTAAGTTAATATTACTAAATAAAATTTTAATTAATTATTTTTATAAAATAAAAAATTAATAAAACCGAAACCGGACTGGAACCGAACCGGAATCGAAACCGGAACCGAATCGGAACTGAAATCGTCTGATGAACCGGACCGGCCCGGACCGGCCCGTTACTGTTTACCTTCCGGTTCCGGTCCGGTTCCATGCATCTCGAACCGTCGAACCGGCCCGGCCCGGACCGTTTCGACTTCCGATTCGGGCCGGTTCCATAAAATTGAAACCGACGAACCGGCCCGGCCCGACCCGAACCCACCGGTTCGGGCGTTAGACACCTTTAGGCAGACCAAGCTCCTGAACAAATCCACCATACTTCAAACGTGTAAGAGCGCTGCCACCCTTGCTTCAAATATCAAGAAGAGCACCACCCCCCTTTCTTCAAACATCGTAAAGGGTGCATCCCTGAGGACGTTATCACCCTTCATTTAACACTGGAAAGAGCTCATTCCTAGGCATCATCTATTCCCATCTACTAAGGATTCATCACTGATCAAGTTTCATCAAAGACTTCCTCTGTCTCGGGTAAAATATATTTACAACAACCTAAGTGTTCATGATATATATATGTATAAATTTGAGGATAATATTATAATTATATATTTATATTAAATTAAAATTAAAACCAAAATTTATTTATTATTAATTTTTTAATTTAGATTATTATTATTTCTTATTGTACTAGGGTTAGGATTATGTTTTATTTAATTTGGATTAGAATTATTAACAGCATGCTTTATATTTAATTCTAGAGCAAGTAAATAAAACAAATTTAGTTTATTATTTTTCACACATATCATCAAGGACAGTACCATACAAGTTACCTTAGGTGGCCTTTGCTGGCTATGGATGCATCAGGCTTCCTAGTACCATTTCGTGCAGCTTCTTGTTGTTCAAAAGCCTTGGACTCAAAGTACTCGAGCCAAGCAGCAGCATCCTGCAGCATTTGATCATAAAGTGTAAAACTATAGATCGATCATAAGAAGTTTGCAAGGAACCTCCCCACGCCAGGGACGGAGCCAGGATAATAACGAGGGAGGGCATGGTCCCCCCAAAATTTTGAAAATTTACAAAATTTTAAATTAATAAATAAAATATTTCTTTTAAATTTCTTTAAAATGAATAAAATCTTATTTTGTCCCCCTAATTTAGATTTCTGACTCCGTTACTGTCCACGCCCAATATTATAACAAACCTAGGCTTCCTGCAATCTTCTCGGCCAATTTAAAATTTTATATCTTAATCACATTAAGTAAATATTATAGAGTTTGAATTGACTAGCAGTTGTGACATGTTGCTTCAAAGTATTGTCCACGTATTCCATGTTGTAACACAGAGAAGCTTGAGTGAGAAAACTATCTCCAAAATGGCCACCAAAAAAGGGAGAAAAATATATTGAGTACCAACTCTTGAACCTAAGTAATATACCTGTGTACGTAGATCATCTGGGCCCAGTTTTGCTCGAAGAATTCGCAAGGTTGTTTGTTCATGCTGAACACTCAAAGGGTATGCCTCCATCAATGAGAGTGCAATTGCTATGGCATGGTAACTTGCTGCTGTCTAGAAAGCATTACAGAGCCAGAGAATATTACTCAAAAGCTATAAACAAATATTTCAGCAAAAATCTGGATTATACACAAAATTTTCTGCAGTAAATAATGCTTGAGCTTGTGTGGAGTTCCTTGTTCGTAAAAGAATGCATTTTCTGCTCAAACAGCACTATTAGTAAGTTGCCTAACATTTATCGTCATAACTTAAGCATGGGCATAGTATTGATTTGGTCTTGCTGTATATATATATATTTTTTCCGTAAGGTCCAATAACTCAGATCTCAACTAACACTTTGAACTATCTTCCATACAGTTAACAGTAATTAGCAAGCCTACAAACCACCTTATAAAAATTATCATGTTCAAGGTTACCACAGACCAAAACAATCCACATCTCAAGCAACATGAAACAATACAGTGATAAAGATAGTGCTATGCTTAAGAGTCCCAATCCATCATCAACTAGAATTGATGACAACATATTATAGAAAATATTAACATTCAATGCCGAAACCAAAAAAGAGAAATCAAAATAACAAAACAACACCTGAATATGATCTGGACCGAGCAACCTTTGGTTACACTTTAGAGCTTTGTGGAGATATCTGAGAGCAACATGCACATTTCCAAGCCCTTCCTCCATCATAGCCACATTAATGTATGTTGCAGCAGTGTTTGGATGAGAAGGGCCACAAGTGAGATGTAAAAGATACAGTGCACGCTTTACATACCTGATCAACAACAATTTAAGACATTCACGACAAAGAGAAGGCAATCAACAATATGAAAAGCATAATCTTTATTGACGACAAAAGATGTGACAAGAATATTTTAAAAACAACAAAAAATTATAGAATGTATCAGTTAAGATAACAAGTAATATAAACTAGAAATATGTTCCTGTCCTCCTTTGGACACTTCCAAAGATCAAGTATTTTGAAGGTCCAATTGATTGATATGAAACAAATGATACTCCAGTTATTCTAATAGCCAATACACACAGTATCACTATAAAAAAGAAATCAATGTATTTTGGGTAAACCGTTGAAATGAGAAACAAGTAGATCCAGGTACCAGGCTGATGTATTTTGTTGTTTAATTAAATACCAGACTGAAACATTATAGGTAGAAGACACAAAAAACTATGAATAGCTCAGATAAGGAGAGGACGATATTTGGACCATCCATATTTGACCCTTTCAGTAAAGGTATAGAATGAAGCTGATCGGCAAAAATATTAAATAAACCTATTAGTTGATATGCTTTATGCAATTATAAACATACTTGAGAGCCAGCTCTGTGTGCTGAAGTCTGTAATAGAACACAGCAAGGTCCCCATAACTCTTCATTGTATCTGGATGATCAAGTCCTAGTTCTCTCTCATTGATGTCCAAGGCTTTTTGCTGATAAATTGTTGCCTGCATAGTGGACAAATTGTTGATTAAGCATTGTCTGAAAAACTTTACTACAGAAAAATGCAAACTAAATGTCATTGTTTACTGCCTATAAACTAAAACCTAAAGGAAAAATGAATTTCATGCTTTTTTAAAAGTATTGTCTAAAGGTATTTGGGAAGGTCAAGGGGTACATTGGCATGATACCCAGCAAAATTTAGAAAAAAATGAATAGCAGACAAACCTGATTGAAGTCTCCAGTGTGATACAAGACTACAGCAAGAAGGCTGTAAGCACCTGCAGTCATTCGATGGTAGGGACCACAAACTGCTACCAGCTTTGCAAGGGCCTTCAATTCAAACAACATAGAAGTAAAGAAAATAAAATATAAATTTACTATAGGATGAAGAAATAGTTGTTAAAGCGACTTACTACCAGCTTATATAGAATGATATAAATCACAATTAGGCAAGCCACATACCTTGGTACCATAGGTGATTGCATCTTCAAGTTTTCCCTTATCTAAAGCTGTTTTTGATGATTCCAGGAGTTGTCGTCCATCGGCAGATGAGCATGCTGCTTGCTGCAAAGAATTTGAAAAAACAATTCAGAACACAATATAGAGACAGGAAAAGAAGAACTTCTGCTATCGAGCTAACTCTTGCAAATTACCTTATGCACAGGCACCAGGCTGACAACATCTACTTTTCGGAATGGGCTTGGAGAATCCATATCAAAATCCCTTGAAACCAACTCAATACCCACCTGAACGGGTAGGTATTAAAAACAAGAAATTAAAACATTTCGTGTTAGTGTTTCACTAATAACTAAACTTACTATCTACAACCTTCTCAGCTCCTGCAATGTACCATTTTTCAACGGTAACAAGTATTTTCTTGTTTGAATATTCACCAAGGTGAGTGAATATGTCTAAAATTTATTACGATAAAAATTCTCTGTAAATTGTCACATTGAGAGAAATAGTGGAGTTTGAGGATAACAATTCATATGGATGAAACTAGAGTATTCTTCACAGCTGATATAAATTGTCTGTGACGTGTCCTAAGTCAACCAAATGTAACCCCAATGATACATTAACACACGTTTTTATAAATTAAGAAACTAAGACACTATATATCAACATAAGCAGAATTGCAGTGTAGAAACTTTCAAAATTTGAAGTTCAAGTCTGAGTGCAAGTACCTTATGACACAGACCACGTAAAAGAGCAAATTTCCTCACATCTTTGTAATTTATGCCACTAAGATTCCACTCATATCGCTTCATCAAGAACACCTCCAGCCATCTCCACACAATCGGATGGACATTGTGAGACATATTTAACTCTTCATTTTCAGGAACCCCAAGCATCAGATTCAATGCAGCAGCTATTGACACAGCCATTTTCTGAGTGTTACCAACAGCTGAAATGACTGCCTGAAGAATGTGCTTAAATGCTCGAACTATCATCTCATGGATACAAAGTGATTGTACATGCGACAGTTTTTCCGAAAGCTTGACCTGTTTTTAAAACAAATATCAAGCATCAGTACTTGCGGCCTTTGAAAATTGTGTCTTCACTAGGATTTGATGGTTCCAAAGTATAAAGCTAAAGGTCAGTGCAAGTCAAATGCAGCAATGTCGCTGAAGCACTAAATGTAAGGTAAACAGAACCAAAAGCAGATCAGATGTTGATGTATTACCAATAAAGGCAGAATTATGATACATTTTTATATGATTTTGTAACTTATTCTTACTTTCATGGTTAGGAGGGTGGAGCACTCACAATTCAGCTCTTTCTTAATTTAAAACCAATTGCCAATTACTTCTCATTACCACCCTCCTAACCATCTTAGAATTCTGGCTTCATCTTGATTTAAAAACTTGGCCAGGCACATTCCCCAGATTTTTGGAACCAGTAATTCAACTTTCAACAAACATTGCAGTAGATGATAATGAAAATACTGTAAATGATTACAGTCATTATGACACTGTAGGGGTAATGTGCCGCAAGGATGACAACAGTTCCCAGTACATATCATCTTAACAAAGATAAAAGACTGGAATGGACTACAATATTTATGCACTTGCAAAGTATTCAATAACCCAAGGACAAAAGGCAAGAGTTTCCCTGAATAAGATATTCTGATATACACATATCAAGAAAGCAAAAGCCCGATTCAAAATGAGGCACTCACAACATGTCCCAGAGAACGCATTTGAAGGCCTCTAGTATGCATAAAATCAGTAAGTGTCTGGCCATCAATTGGTGAAAGCTCCAGAGAACCAAAGTCTGCTACCTGTATTGCATGATAAGTACTCAAAACAGGAGTCACCATAGCCTTATTTACATGTAGATAAATAGAAAAAGAAAAAACAAATCCTGTTCAGAAATTACCAGTTTGGGAAGAGCGACTTCAACATAATATTTGTGAGACAAGTCAACTAATTCCTGCAAGGACTGTCATACACATTTCTAAGTTAGTTCATGCCATACCGGACAGATGCTGAGCCCTGCAGTATATCTTTAAAATATTACCTTACTATGAAGTCCAGTTTCTGATTCTTTCAGTCGAGTATAGGCCACCTCAGACAACAAATTCTTTAGAGCAAGCTCATAACCTTTAGCACAGCCTTCAATCTGAACTTCTATAGAAGCCGAAGTAGGATTTTCAGATTCCCCAATAACTCTATCTGCTTGAGATTTCAAAGTTTCAGTTGGCATTTTCTGAGGGCTTTCATCTGATTTTTTGTTGTCATTCTTAAGGGATCTAAGAGATGTTCCAAGTCCCTCAACCTCCATTTTGTTCTTAGGCTTAGCCTTCTCATTTGAAGGCTTCTTGTCTTTCTTGGCATTCTTTTGATCCTGCAAATGCTGTATCCAGCACGCTCCAAGTTCCCATCTCACAAAATTTGCCCTTTCTGGTTCCTCTTCCTCAAGCTTAGCAATACTCTCTTCCATCAGTCTCTCCACAAAAGCTTGGGAAGCAGTAAGCTCCTCACGTTCCACATTTTGCAAATGCAGCGCTGGTTTATTGTGTTCTAGAAGTGTTGTTTTATGAAGAAGTAATCTCAAACTGTAAGGAAATGGCATTACTTAAATTTTAGCTTGATGAATCAAAATTACTGAGGGAAAGTCACAAAGTAAGGAATAGATACTATCACCATGAAAGAATACATAAATGCATCCCACTACTAGCCGTAGAGTGAAAAAGAAAAAATATTTTTGTTTCAAAGATGTAATCAGAATATATAAATAATAAATAACACTAGAATGGATAAAGAAGAAAATGTCCAACAGAATTACAAGTAAGACAGAAACATATGCTGTAAAGCAAGGCCCATCCAACAAATACAATCTTCAAACATTTAAGGGTGAACTGGGATTCTACAATGAAGGGCCCGGCTGAAAATTCAATTGCACCATTCATTTAGTTGAAATCAAGGCTTCATTTGGTATTGAGATTTTACGGTTTTGAAGCCACAATTGTTGTGGCATGAGAGGCCTAGATGTTAAATATTAATTAAAAAATGATTAAGTTCCACTAGAAGTTGATGTTACCAAACACTTTTTTAGTATTTGCTTATTACAGCAGAAGCAACACAATCCAAAATGAAGCCTAAAACACTAAAGTAGATGATTGTGTTATTACTCCTATGTTTTATGAAATTTTACTTTTAAAAACTAAATATTTGTTGAAATTTCTGTTGACTTAAAAATTTGAAAAAAATGAGTCATAACAACTGGAAACACAATGAAGGGTTCTTAAAAAAACCTGTTAATATTTAGGGCATTAGCGCCACCTTTAGGCTGTTCAAGTTCAATGCTTTGAGACAGAGGACTGACTTTTTCGTTCTCTCTCTCCTGGACCTTCACAACAGCTATGTAGCCGCAATATCTTACATTGACAGCACCAAGGGTAGCAACATCCTGCACTCAAAATGTGAAGTTTCCTTCAGCCATTCAGCAGAAACCAACTCAAATACATCATTATTTTATAGGAAACAAATAAATCAATTTAAAAAGAAACTAACATCAATAATGAATCATTTTATCGTGATCTTACATGAGCAGCAGTATTTTCATCGGCAGTGATCCCTTTCAGGAGGTTTCTTTCAACTAAATTCTTTTGATCCACTCCAGTAGCTTGACTTCCATCAATTTTAGTATCCATCTTACAGCTTGCGTTGGAAGAATCTTTTGTGACTGTGATCCTCAAATCCCCAACCATCTCTATATAGGGCATTTCACGATTATTTGAAGAGATTAAATCAGATTTTTCCATTACATGGTGCACCACTTTGATGGCTCTGAAAATGGCTACATTGACAAACAAGCTGTGAAGTAGGAATGCTTTCCTGTCTCGGATTTGCCTTTCCTCTGATGTCTTGCATGGCATAGATGCAAGGAATGAAAATTCATTGGCCCAAGGAATCAAATCACTTTTCCCATCTCTTCCTAGACCACCTCCGTTTCCTCCCCATGTTTCATCCTCTGCAGGGAGAGGAGGGAAAACTGATGGTGACAATGCTGCTATGGGAGGGATGAGCCATGTGTTTGCTCTAAAACCATAAGGAAGGTTCCCAAACTGCAAGAGGTAGAAACAATAGATTAGTAACGGGGCTCAAGAATCACAAGACTCAAAAAAATGAGAAAACTGGCTTATTCAACAAGTGTTTCACCAGAGTCGGTCAAAGAATGTTTGGTTAAAAATAAAATGCTAATGGACAAAATACTGTCATAGTTGTTTACCTTATTACGTTCTGAGAATGCTTTCATGAGATCATCATATGCCTGAAAAATGATAAATTAGATAAGTAACATCCTTCCTAATCCTCAACAATTCAAGAGAAAAGGAATGGAGCTATAAGAAAGATGTATTAAAAAGTATACAGCTTATGCATATTAGCAACCTCCATCCAAATAATTTAACCAGTCAAAATAGGCTAAGATAAGTACGGAAGTCCAGCACCAAAATAAAATTGTATGTAACATCCTTCCTAATCCTCAACCATTCAAGAGAAAAATGAATTAAATCATTTTCGCAAAGCGAAACCATGAGAAAAATGAAGCAAAAAATAATTCTACGATAAGGCATGAAAGACTTGCCAAGTATAACTGCTACCTCAATGTTTATTAATGCTACAAAGGCAAAATGTTGGGTAGTAGCTTTGTTTTGCCTCAATAATTTATGTAGCAGAGCATGATCCAGGTAAATTCATCAAACCAGCAATTGCAAGACTTTAAATGTATTCCATAGACAGGTAAGCACAAGTATAAACATAATTTAACCTAATGGATAACAATGTAAGAAAAACTATATCACTGACGACACAAGTTGAGCTAGGAAAAAAAATTGTACACTATCGAAGGCTCGACTAAGCTGACGCAACAAATCGACAAGGTTGTGACAGAGAATCCGCTGCTTTCCCACACTATAAAATCCCTTCCTGCAGGCTTCAACATTAACTAGCTTTCCATTGCAAAGCTTCACCTGATTATTAACAGAAGATATCATTGAGAAATTCAAAATGGAGTCACAAAACAACATTAATCAAGTAAAAAGCTTCTAGTAAAGCAATTAAAACCACCTTCTAGAAAAGCACTTAACAGAAATTTTTGACATAAGAAAAGTTTTCGATACTTAACTAAAAGGCAATCCAAGTGATTTTTTATCTCTAAAATCGACTCTTATTTCTTGTATCCAAACAGATAAAAGCTCCTTGTGGCTATTTAAAACTGATTTTGAGAATTCCAAAAGCCATCTTAAATAAAATACAAGAACTTTCTTACATCAAGGGACAAAAGATGATCATCAACGGAGACATCTTCAACGTTTCTTTTTTCTGCTCTCCTTATAACTGCAACATTCATAACATGCAACATTCAGATCCACCGTCATTAATTATATATAAATATCAAAATCAAAGATAATTTTTCAAATAGGTGAAAAGAGAGAGTAGAATACACTGAAGGGGAGGAGTGAGGTGGGAGAGAGAGAAGAACTCGTAGAAGCTGCCGAGCTTAGGGCAAGAGTGACTCATCTCTCCGTCTCCATCAACTTCCACGTCATTCGACGAGGACGATTTTAAATTCTTGGATTGCGTTGCGGGCAGCGCTGGCGATTGCTTGTCTTTATCATTTTTGGGAGTTTTCTTGGAGCCCTTATTCTCCGTCGCACTCTTACCAGTGTCGGGATTTGGTACGTCCTTGGTCGCAGCCGACGGACCGAAGCAAGTCGTACACGCTACAATGTCCAGCACGTGCCTAACGTGGGCCACCGCCCCCTCTTCATCGTAGTCCTCTGTTGTGTTGCAGAGCAAGCAAGTGAAACAGTAACAACGGTCGAATACGAATGCATGGGAAGAAACCGCGTAATTTTGAAGTTATCACGTAATTACTGTTGGCAGAATCCATTTACCTTCGGTTAAACTAAGAACGCACGGCTTTAATGCTGACACGTCAACCGCATCTTTTAACCGCACTCCTCGAACCTGCAAATTTTGAAATAAAATATATTTAAATCTTTTGTTTCGGAGGCAAACCGACATTAATTAAAAACAGTTATTATACTAGACCATTATTTTATGAAATTACAAAAACACCCTTTTGTATCTACGTATCCCATATTGGGCCTGCCGAACCACCCTTTTGAAATGGCTTAACGCTATAAACCATCCGAGCAAATCCACAATCTTTAAGTTCGAATTTTTTAAATATTCAGTAAATCTGAATAAATATATAAGAGAGCATGGAATAGTTAAGTTTCTGACCTCATGAGATAAAGAAAAATTTGTTATATTGCAAGTCTCCGTGTTAACATATAGCAGCCGTCGAACATCTATAATCCTGTCCGTTGATATTCCCTGCTCGAAATTCCAATTTTCAGTACAAAAATTTTCTCGGAAACTTATTATTTCATTTATTATTGGGACAAGAAAATATCAAGCATAAATAAACATTGCAATCGATTTTCCGTAAAGTAACTACTGACGGCCGCTCAACTGATTTCAAGTATTTGTGTCATAAATTCTTGAGTGATCAACCACCTTCGTATTCAAGTCCAGCTAATGAGATGTGAGATGTTTGACACCATGGGTTAAATTTAGAAAAGTCAAGAATATTGAAGTAAAGCAAGATTGTCATGGCATAGAGAGAGGATAGATTCCCAAGAAAATTAAAGAATGCAGACACACAAACAACACTATCATAGAGTTCGTTCCGCTGACTTCTAACTGCATCAAGAAATATAATTTATTTGCCAATTCAACAGGCTGAATACATGCTCCCGCAGCTTCAACAACATAATTTCCGTGAACTTAACAAAGGAGCCACAAACCTTTAAAATAACACGAGTTTCATCAGGAAGGTTTACGGTGATGTCCATAACAACCGGGAGAACTACAGAGAAACAAATAAAATTGAGTGCGTTATTAATATCAATTGGTAATTAAAGAAGGAATTAAAAGATGTATAAATTGTATTGAAAATAAGTTAATACCCTTCTCTACTTTCCTCTTCTTCTCGCCCTTGGCCTTGCTGCGGCTGTTCCTTGGAGACATTTTCAACCTCCGCTAGATGGACTGAGCTGAAACCCAATAATACCGGTAAAAGAAAAAAAAAAGTTTTAAAAAACAAGAAGTTTTCCATTCATCAGAGCTGAGATCAAGGTTACTTTGTAGTGCTATCTGGGTTAAGACCAGATATAAAGGCTAAAATATGATACCCACTTGACCAAATGTAACAGACTTATATTGCACAATCAAATTTAAACACAGAAAAAATGGAAATTAGCTTAGAAATTTGAGAGCAGGAATTCCATTGAATATTAAAGTGGACAGGTTTAAGGAGTTCTGGAGCATTATAAACGTTTACCAATTAGCAGAAAACCAAATTGAAGGTTCTTCAACGCGGTTGTGGAGAAATATTGGAGGCAATAGGAATCACACCGAGTATATGTAAAAAACATATACGATTTTATGTAAAAAGCAGAGATAGCTGCAAGAATGAGTTCTTCGGAAAGAAGATAATGAAGAGTGCTTAAACATAAAGAAGAAATGAAATGAAGCTCTCGTCCACTTGAAAACGGTGAGAGGAAAGAAATAGAGAGAGAGGTGAGTATGATAAGGAAGGAAGGGCGGAGATTTAACAGTCAGACGATATGGCAGTTTCTGGACTATACAGTAATTATCATTTTCCTCGATATTTTTATTTTTTTAATCATTTAAAATATCAATAATATATATATATAATTTGAAAACTGGAGAAATTTTTATGGAGTTAGGCAGCTTTTCTAACCTTTGGCTTAGCTGAGGATCCTGAACAACTTAAAATCAGACAAAATCTCAGCCTTTTTGGGAGAATTTCCCATTATAGAAAAATATTAATTGAGAGTTAATAATAGCTATTATCAATTCAAGCATATAGTAGATTGGTCCTTCAATTTTTTATTTAAAAAAAATGATCTGGATTTTATCTACTATTTCAAAAATGTATACAAGATTAGGTGGAACTTTGATGTTTGAAACTTAAGAAAACATTTGACTTTATTTTATTAATTTTTTTAATAATTAAAATTTATTTCATTATTAAAATTTTACCTTATTAATTGATAAATTTAGAGATATTATTTAAACGTTAAAGGCAAAAAAGTAAAGTTAGGATTCACCTATATGCCAAACCAAGAATGCATTATCTAGTTTTTAGTAGCTGCCACATATGTACCTTTTGGCTGCAACTACAATTATGGTTGAATTTTACTTTCATCAATTGTATCATAATTTTTTTTTTAATTATTAATGTAAGAAATTAGTATCATTCCTTACCTTAAATATCAATTGATCTTTTATTCTCGATATTTGATCTGGAATTATAAAATATTAAATATCTCAGGAGTAAAATTTATTTCTCAACGAAAACCCTTCGATGCTTAAGTTAGAGAGGATTTTTACTTATTGTGTCATAGAGATATACATGCAAGCAAATATGAAAGCATGAAAAGTATGAAAATGGAACCTTCTATTCTATAAGAAAATATGCAGAATGTAACCCAAAAAGTATGTCGATGTCTTAGAGTAATTCTGAATGTAAGAGAATCTACCTCTCTTGATTTCTGCATGCTGTATATTAGAAGCTTAGGAGTCCGTACCTTTAGACATGTGTTGCTACATGGCTGACGTGCCTAGGACAACCTGCTGTAAAAGTCAGAGGGCATGGAAAATTATGATATTATTCCTTGCCACGTCATCCCCGGACCCCGAGCGTAGGTCCCTCCGAGTGAAGCTTCCAGTTCTCTCGAGAATAAGATCCCCTGATTCTCAGGAGGTCTTTATACAGCAGGTTATAGCTCCGATGACGTTAGAATGTAGTGTCGTGGAGACATATATATCCCAAGTATTCGCGAGTCCCTGCCCTTTGTAAAGAACATATCAACTCGACCCCCGAGCCTAAAAGACTCGTCATTGAAAGTCCCGAACCTGAGTACGAGTTAACCGTGAATAACTCGAAGGAGATCCTCTGACCAGATGCTTTGGCCAGAGCGTCCGAGGCGATTTAACCATCTTATATGTGATGTAATCGGCTTCTCGGGACGACGTCGTATCAAGGAGTCCATTTGGGACTAATATGTGCATTTGACGGGCCTGGAGATGGGCCTGGACCCGTGTGCTGGGCCTTGACAAAATACCCCAATACTAAGCCCTCTAATTTTTAATTAAATGAGGCTTTAATTGAAAACTGTTCACTCTCTGCTCGGCTGGTATGGGCTGTCATTACGTTTCGGTTGCCTCCCTCGGGAACACAATCGTCTTTACACGTGTGATGACCCCATTGATAGATCAGTTTGAAAGGCTGCGATACTTGGGCCGTCATAATTAACTCCTAGGATGGGTCCTATTTTATTTAAAATTTAAAAAGAAATCGACCCTTGACATTCTGCATTCGGGTGATGTGGTATTTCCTTATCCGTTGATCAAAATCAACGATCGGGGTTCCTTGGATTCGTCTATAAATACCCCATTCTTTTCTTGGCAAATCTTTTCTTCCCTTTCTAACTTCACCTGCAAGCAAAAGCATTCAAGCACAGAGCACTCAAAGCAAACTTCGTCGATTTTCAGTGATGAGTACATAAAAGTGTATGTGTATTAAGGGTTAAATTTATCATTTTACACTTAA